>JABSTQ010005246.1:0-23013 GCA_013358835.2 Ixodes persulcatus
CTTTCTAAGTTCCAAGTTGCTGCTTTTGTTTCATGCATTAGTGTTTTCTTTTAAGTAGATAGTTGGACTTCAGCAGCAGCTACCTCTCGAAGTTTTCATCAGTTGTGTTTCCCCACTTCATTGAGTATGCATCTCCAGTGACGCTGAAGAGTCGTTCTACCGACGCGCGCGAATAAAAGGCATTTGTGCTTCAGGAAGAGTTGGTGAATCTAGGATTCCTCTCTCTATTTTGTTCTCTCTGCTTCTAAAGTTCCAAGTTGCTGCTTTTGTTTTATGCATTAGTGTTTTCTTTTAAGTAGATAGTTGGACTTCAGCAGTAGCTACCTCTCGAAGTTTTCATCAGTTGTGTTTCCCCACTTCATTGAGTATGCATCTCCAGTGACGCTGAAGAGTCGTTCTACCGACGCGCGCGAATAAAAGGCGTTTGTGCTTCAGGAAGAGTTGGTGAATCTAGGATTCCTCTCTCTATTTTGTTCTCTCTGCTTCTAAAGTTCCAAGTTGCTGCTTTTGTTTCATGCATTAGTGTTTTCTTTTAAGTAGATAGTTGGACTTCAGCAGTAGCTACCTCTCGAAGTTTTCATCAGTTGTGTTTCCCCACTTCATTGAGTATGCATCTCCAGTGACGCTGAAGAGTCGTTCTACCGACGCGCGCGAATAAAAGGCATTTGTGCTTCAGGAAGAGTTGGTGAATCTAGGATTCCTCTCTCTATTTTGTTCTCTCTGCTTCTAAAGTTCCAAGTTGCTGCTTTTGTTTCATGCATTAGTGTTTTCTTTTAAGTAGATAGTTGGACTTCAGCAGTAGCTACCTCTCGAAGTTTTCATCAGTTGTGTTTCCCCACTTCATTGAGTATGCATCTCCAGTGACGCTGAAGAGTCGTTCTACCGACGCGCGCGAATAAAAGGCGTTTGTGCTTCAGGAAGAGTTGGTGAATCTAGGATTCCTCTCTCTATTTTGTTCTCTCTGCTTCTAAAGTTCCAAGTTGCTGCTTTTGTTTTATGCATTAGTGTTTTCTTTTAAGTAGATAGTTGGACTTCAGCAGTAGCTACCTCTCGAAGTTTTCATCAGTTGTGTTTCCCCACTTCATTGAGTATGCATCTCCAGTGACGCTGAAGAGTCGTTCTACCGACGCGCGCGAATAAAAGGCATTTGTGCTTCAGGAAGAGTTGGTGAATCTAGGATTCCTCTCTCTATTTTGTTCTCTCTGCTTCTAAAGTTCCAAGTTGCTGCTTTTGTTTCATGCATTAGTGTTTTCTTTTAAGTAGATAGTTGGACTTCAGCAGTAGCTACCTCTCGAAGTTTTCATCAGTTGTGTTTCCCCACTTCATTGAGTATGCATCTCCAGTGACGCTGAAGAGTCGTTCTACCGACGCGCGCGAATAAAAGGCGTTTGTGCTTCAGGAAGAGTTGGTGAATCTAGGATTCCTCTCTCTATTTTGTTCTCTCTGCTTCTAAAGTTCCAAGTTGCTGCTTTTGTTTATGCATTAGTGTTTTCTTTTAAGTAGATAGTTGGACTTCAGCAGTAGCTACCTCTCGAAGTTTTCATCAGTTGTGTTTCCCCACTTCATTGAGTATGCATCTCCAGTGACGCTGAAGAGTCGTTCTACCGACGCGCGCGAATAAAAGGCGTTTGTGCTTCAGGAAGAGTTGGTGAATCTAGGATTCCCCTCTCTATTTTGTTCTCTCTGCTTCTAAAGTTCCAAGTTGCTGCTTTTGTTTCATGCATTAGTGTTTTCTTTTAAGTAGATAGTTGGACTTCAGCAGTAGCTACCTCTCGAAGTTTTCATCAGTTGTGTTTCCCCACTTCATTGAGTATGCATCTCCAGTGACGCTGAAGAGTCGTTCTACCGACGCGCGCGAATAAAAGGCGTTTGTGCTTCAGGAAGAGTTGGTGAATCTAGGATTCCTCTCTCTATTTTGTTCTCTCTGCTTCTAAAGTTCCAAGTTGCTGCTGTTGTTTCATGCATTAGTGTTTTCTTTTAAGTAGATAGTTGGACTTCAGCAGTAGCTACCTCTCGAAGTTTTCATCAGTTGTGTTTCCCCACTTCATTGAGTATGCATCTCCAGTGACGCTGAAGAGTCGTTCTACCGACGCGCTCGAATAAAAGGCATTTGTGCTTCAGGAAGAGTTGGTGAATCTAGGATTCCTCTCTCTATTTTGTTCTCTCTGCTTCTAAAGTTCCAAGTTGCTGCTTTTGTTTCATGCATTAGTGTTTTCTTTTAAGTAGATAGTTGGACTTCAGCAGTAGCTACCTCTCGAAGTTTTCATCAGTTGTGTTTCCCCACTTCATTGAGTATGCATCTCCAGTGACGCTGAAGAGTCGTTCTACCGACGCGCACGAATAAAAGGCATTTGTGCTTCAGGAAGAGTTGGTGAATCTAGGATTCCCCTCTCTATTTTGTTCTTTCTGCTTCTAAAGTTCCAAGTTGACAATGGGTTCTGTGCCTTCCCGCGTCGGCAACCTCCGGGTTTACATTCGGTCTGTACACTCTAAAACCGGTCTCTCATTAAAAACGCTGTCCCTCTGATTTTAGAGGGGACAACGATGCTTTCAGGGGGACAGTTCTTTTTAAGAGGGGAATGGAAAAATAAAATAGCAAAATCTAGAGGGACACCAAGATATTATGAGAGACCAAGGAAACCGTTTTCTTGGTCCCTCTGAGTAGGAAAAACCGAGAGAAAAATTCACGCGTGTCCCTTTATATTAAGAGGGGACTGGTCCCTCTTAACTGGACCAATGTAGTTCGGTCAAGAGGAGAAGTGCAGGCGCACTAATCCACGGCAAAGAGTTCAGATGGTGCTCAGGCTTCGCGCCAATTCACGGAGAGCTGGAAACGGTTGTGGCCGGAGCGCCGCAAGCGTCATGCTGCTCGTTTGACTTCCTTCGGGTGAGTAATCCTGTTATATTGACGCTTTTGTTTTGGGTACATTGCGGGTGGGAATAACGAGACATCAATATTTTCACGCTGGCTGTGAAATGCACGAGCTTTGCATGTAGGGTGAGAGTTTTCAGCTGACTGCATTAGTTCGCGGTCGCTTCCTAGATCTGCTCGTTCAGCTCGGACAAAGCGTCGCTAATCGTTTGCCCTGCCGTGAGCCACAGGGCTGTCTTTCGCACAAGACCACTTTTAGCGGGCTAGGGTGTCCCTATGTGTACGCGTCTGTCTTGGGCTGGTGATATGAGACCATTTTCTGTCTGACGCTTTTGTCTACTTTTTAATTTCGAACGCGCGTTCGTTCTTCTCCAAGCTGGAGCTGCTAGCTTTGGCACTGCTACGTCGCCATTTTAATACGGGCAATTTCCTTGTATTTTATCCGTGAGCGTGCACTGTCGGCATCGGGTACCACAAGGATGGAGGCAAAGCGAACGTAAAGGCATCCTAGCTCGGGCAGTCAGTGTTCGTAAGCTTGGCTCGCCGATTCCTTTCTCAGTGTGTACTCTAAATGTTTACGCTTGACCGCCCGAGAGCGTTGATTGACTTAAACGATGTTGGCGATTTTGCGTTTGTTTGTTCTTAGAATTCATTACAGCAATTTACACCACAACGTTATATTGTAGACATCGTTATCGTTGCAGTGGTTATGAACTTTTGCTTCAAGGCGGAGGTGAGCAAAAAGCCGTAGTGTGTGTGTATGTCTGTGAGGGGGGGGGGGGGGAGGAAACTAGCTTCTAATTCAAACTACAAAAAAAGAAGAAGAAGAGGGAAGGCTTTTTCCTTCGCGCGTTCGCTTTGCGTCGGCGTCGCACCCGCCGTCTGCGGAAAGAGGGGAAGGGTGCAGCGATGGCTCGGGAGTGTTTTTTTTTTTTTTTTAATAATATGTCTTTGGCGTACTCTTTTTTTTTTTGTTTGTTAAATTTTACGGTCGCGCCGGCAAAGCTGCCGGCCATTTCTTTTTTTTCGGCGCCGAACATGCTTTTGTTTTGGGAGATTTTATTTATGTCGTTTATTATCCTCTTTGTTTTCTGTGGCTGGTTGAATATATTTTTTCTGTGTCGCACATCTGCAAAAAATATATAAACAAAAGGTTGCCTTTTTTTTTTGGTATTCCCAGGCGCTTAGGGCTAGGTTGACTATGGGCGTTAAATGACCGTCAAAATCTTGGTTTTCAGAGTGAGGCAATGGCTACGAACGTTGACATGAAGGGAATCAGACGGGGGGTTCTGCACGGGTTGCTCGTGTAAAGAGCTCTACCGGGACCCTCTGCACGTTGGAACGCACCGCCCGGAGTGGTGTGCTTACTGCGGCCACCCACACACCGCCCACAACGACCTCGGTAATTATGAACTTCTTGTATTCTGGCATGTAGGTAGGCTCTATTTACGTTCTGTTGGCATATGGGTTGCTTCTGAAAAAAATAAATGAATGGATTGGGCCGAAATATCTACAGAAATCTATTCTTTTAGTTGATTATGTTGCTTTCTAAATCATGCGTCAGATCTCTTCTGCAGCTTCAAGCCGCAAATGAAATCCATGTTTTCCAAAGCACATGAGGCTTCTAATGTTCCGCTACTACTAAATGCGTTCTCGTTTTGTCTTGGTAATACAAAAACGATTCTCGTAAATTACTTAAAACAGCAATCAATTCTCGTGTCAAATATTAACTGTCTCCGAAGTTACGTCGCTAATGTCACTCGCTATTTCGTCGTATACATATTGGGTTTTGAGTCTTTTAACGGTTAGCACTTTATTTTCGCAATAGTTTCCTACCGCCTGCTTAAAAACAGGTGAAACCGCTTCATTACCTTCATTCTAATTCCCACTCTCTGTATCTAAAGGAAAACAATATGGTCTTTCATTCAGCTAAAGGTGGCTGCACAGCTTCGGTTCCAAAACACAATGGTCACCATGCTGGGAAAACTGGAGGAGGTAAAAGGGGCCTTCTGCGGAGACAACCCAACAACATTCTTGAACATTGAAGACCATCCCCCAGTCTCGATTGGCCAGAAGTTTTCTCATCACCATGGTACGTGAAAAAACGGATGCAAAAATAGAAATGTAATTTTGACGCTAACGCAATTTTTGAACAATTGTTGCTGCAGGACGACCGTACCCCTGACGAAAGTGTCCCAGGACCCAAGCCTTTCTTCGGTTCGGAAAAACAGGTCGTTTTTGGGAACCGGTCAGTGAACCCCTCCGCTAGCACGACTCTGGAGGAGGCACTAATCGTGTGCTTATGGGTGCATTACATAACGGGACTCTCCTACCCTGCGGCATATGGACAAACCCTTAGACTCCTCCAGGGTCTGCTCGTCGAAAATGACGAGTTTCGATTCAGTTCATGTCGGGAAAGCTCCGAAAATTGCTTATGGACGTTCAAAAGCAACAGAAATTCTGAGGTTCTGCCGATGGCAAGGAACGCCCAGTAATTTGTTTTTAATGTTATGAAACAGGTAACTACACTCTAAAAAAAAAAAAAAAGCACAGGAATCTACATTTTCGAACAGCACTTGTATAGCCAATCACCGTAACTCACGGAGGCAGCTCAGCGAATCACGAGGCCGAAACATAAGATTAGACCAAAAAACCCAGTCTGAGTTGTGACATTAAGCAATGCAAAGCGTCACGCTTGTATTGCTTAGTTTCACAACTCAGACTGCATTTTTTTGGTATAATCATATGTTTCTGCATCGACATTCGCTGAGCTGCCTCCATGAGTTATGGTGATTGTCTTTCCAAGTGTTGTGCGGGAAAGTAGGCGCACAAGCTTTTTTAGAATGTACTCTTATTTTTTGTGTGATCCGCTGGAAAAAAAATTCAGTACGGTTGTATTGTTATTGCTTATGACAGGCAAAAGGAGTCACTTTGCAGCACGAAATTGTTTGTGTGATAGTTTCCAAGAAACGCCGATTTCTGGCGTCGTTCTAACGTCTTTTTTATCCGTATGCTACCGGAACATCGTTATAAAATTACTATTTTGATACAGACATTTAAATATATTTTCTTGTGTCATGGCAAATAAAACACGTGTTTACTTTTAAAGATTGTTACTGTTTTATTTGACATATTGATTCCGTTTATCAAACATAATATACAGACCAATTTTTCATTCCGTTACGAAGCACAAAATACCTTTGGATAAAAAATATCAGCAAAAGTGCGAGAACTGCATCACTGCAGTGAGGCATGTCAGCTGACAGTCAAAACACGAAGGAGCAGCAGTTCTACGATACAATAAGAAGCCGGGGTCATACTGCCTATACATCATACAAAATACATTCTGTAGACATGTTTGAAAACGAGTCGCCGCGACATCCATGTTTTGTATGCCAGGTGACAAAGCTACCTCTTGAATTGGTTGCCTCGTGGCGTACGAGGCACGGGTGTCGCGGTGACTCGTTTTGGAACATGTCTGCAGAATGTATTTTGTATGATGTATAAGCAATGTGACCCCGACTTAAAGGGGCCCTGCAATCATATTTAAGCGTCTACCTTTTTTGCGGTTTCCACGTCTCTTGGGGTTCGGGCAAGCCAGCGGACACGGAGAGAGTAACTAAATATCAGTGCGTCATATTTTAACCGGACGACGCGGAAACCTCCTCCACCGACGAGGGCGACCCGCGGTACCGAAAGCGCGCGATATGTGACGTATTTGGTCCTGGGCTTACTACTGGTCAGAGCCGCTAAAAGCTTCTTTTTAGTCGAAATGCAAAATATAAGTGGCGCGAACCGATTAAATTATTTATAAAAGTAGTTTTGTTCAGTATTTTAGATCAGAAAAGAAACAAATGCAGTTTATAAAGTACGAAAACAAGAAATGACCCGTCAACATACCCGCCACCAAGCGGTGGAAAAGGCGGCGCATACTAGAAAGGAATAGTGGGATCAGGCGCCGACACGGAAAGGTCCCGGATGTACGCGGCGGCGCTACGGTCGTAAGGACAGGAGGATCCGACCGGCTCCGAGCGTTCCGAAGGCCTTCGGCGAGAAGCTTTGTCTTGCGGTTTAGCGGTTTCGCGGTATGGCAGCGCGAAGTGTCTCCCATTCTGAACTGATCTTTACCCCGTGTTTGCTGTCGTTTGTGGCCAGTGAAGTGTCATGGCGAATTAGCGTTTAATCGCGCAGCAAATGCAATGAGAGCCGCTCTGGCTGCCCGCTGCATGCAGCCTATCGAGGACATGCTTTAGTGGCGCCCTCTCGCGCCGTCGACACGGAGTGCGGCGGCCGTGAGCGGTCGCTGAGCTCACTACCCCTCTTCTAGTTCACGGCCACTCAAGCAACCAAGGATGTCATGAGGGAGATTATTTTTTGCTTGTTTTTGTAATCTTAATTTGCCTATAACTTTTAAAATAAAGCGAATTTCGAGAAAAGAAAAGTTTCACTGAGTTACTACGTTCAGTGCGCTCAGGTTCGGTGCAAAATAAAAACCAGTAAAAAAGTCCTTGCAGGGCCCCTTTAAGGGGGACTATATACCCCTGCATTTTAAGCAGGCCACCGTCCCTCCAAATTTAAGAGGGAAAATATCTCAAAAATGTCCTTCTTACTAAGGGGGACTGACCTCGAATTTAAGGGAGACGCCGTATCGCTTACTTTAAGAGGGGTGGTGTCTCACTTAATTAAGAGGGAGCCTCCCCATGTAATATCAAGAGGTCTGTCGCCCCCCTTAAAGTTAAGTGGGATAAAATCGAAGAAATGTCCCTCTTACTAAGTGGGACCGGGCTTAGAGTGTACGCTATTCTATTAGGTTCAACCAAAGAACCTCATTATGTTCGCTGGGTGAAGAACATTCCCAGCTGTAGAGTTACCCTGAGGTGTTCAACAATAAGCGTTGGTATAATGTCCTACTGTTTAGCTGTTTTTAGGGTTTCCCATCTGCTTTAGTCGCAATAGACGCATACTCAGGTTCGAATGAAAACGAGGCAGCTTAAAGGTTGTTTTAGACGTTACTCCTCAAAAGGAACGAAATACCGTTACTTGGCCTTAAAAGTAACTAAGTACGTTACTGGTTCATTTTCCAAAAAAAAGTAACAAGTAGAAGTAATTCGTTACTATAGCAACGCGTTAAGTGCATGTCTGAACGGGCGTTATAGAGTAGTACAGATGAAAATGTTGCTTCTGTTTGAACTCTGGGGGCGTGGTCGGCGTCTAAAAAAATATATGAAATTGAACAATTGAACTGTGCGTTTTACTGTTCTAAACTGCGTTACCATGCATCAGCTGCAACATCTCTAAAACTGAGCTCATTCACATCGCTTCCTAGCTTATGCCGCATCCTTAAAAACGTTCAAGATCGCTATTCGGTCAGAAACAAAATTCGTATGGTTAACCAATAAACGAAGTGCAGTTGAAGTTAGCATAAAGGCGTCTTTTCGTAGTGCATTTGTTATACATAAAATTGCGTACAGAGCGCGACACTGTTAGCGCGAACAAGCGATCGCCGGTTTTTCCAGATTTTTTCTTTGAAACCAAGGGATGTCATCCAAGTTATTATAGCTACGGAAAGAGCTCATTTGGTTCTACAATGTAAGCGATAAAATTTCGTGCTCGCTAATACTATTTACAAGGAAAATGCTAAAATGCGCCGATGTCGTGTTCGCGCTAACAGTGTCTCGATGTGTACATGTAGGTTTCCGTGAAAAGTGCAAGAAAAAAAATATTATTTCCTATGCGCGGACGGAAAACAGAAGCAGACGCTCTAGTTGACGATGCTGCTCACATGTTGGGACACACACGCTCGCATGTGTCGGATCTGCTTTAGGATGACTCTAAGAAGCTTCCAAAGTTGGGTATCATGTTGCGTCATAAGTGCAGCGTCAACCCGAGAGTTTTCTCTTGTTTTCCACTGGTGCATGAGAAATATCAAGTTTTCCTATTCTTGCATATTTCCCCAGAAACCTACACTTACGAACTTCGACTATGATAAATGCAACACCTCAATACACGTTCGTGCAATAATTCATTGCACCGCGTTTATTGGCTTGTTTATAGTTTTATTAAGACCAAATAGCGCTCTGCAATGCGACATGTAATGACGGCAGAGCAATGTGAATTAACTAAAATTTCCGCTCTTTGTGACAACTTCACACAATAGCAATAAGTCATGAAAAAATTCTATTACCGTTCAAACATTCCTCCATCATCCACTGACAAAATTACTAGTCGTGTTTATTTGCAAAATACCAATGAACTATTCTGTCTTAACTTTTTTGTCATTTTTGTTTTTTTACCAATGTTTGAATCTGCCCCCCCCCCCCTTTGTCGTTTGTAGCAATTAAAAATAAAAGAAGTATTAGAAAAGCGTCGAGACATTTTCAATTATAAATGTAACATCTTCTTCACAACACGAACATGGCGGCACGCCACGGGGTACAAAAAGTTTGAAGCGCGGGACAACAGTCTCTCGATTTTCGGACTAAATCAGCTCACGAGCGGACATCGAAGTGGTCTGACGTCCCTACAGATTTGGTGACCCGGACGATTCGCCTATTTACATCCATGCCACGACGCGGGAAGGAACGACTTCCCGAGAGCGCAGCACAGGCACGGCATCGGTCTCTTTACCCTCCGACCGAGCGGCACGCCGGACGAAGCATCCGGGATGCTTCCTTTACGGTTAGCACCAGTTTGGCCGAATGACCCTCAGGTGTTATAGAGGCGCACCTCCATCCACGGAAAGTAACGATGCAGATCGCCCGTTTTTATTACGTCGTAGCTTGTGGGCAAGGTTACCAGAGCAACTCGGTAGGTAAACTGCCATAGAGCCTGTTTTGAAAAAGTGGCTCTGATCCGCACTCGAGAATCGAACTAAAGGCGATAGGAATGCCGCCATTTCTGCGGCAGCGGCCACTCGGGGAACTGCACGGCTGCACATACTGCTTCAGGTCGAGTGGCGCAAATCCGGTGGCGCCATCTTGCTGTGCCAATTCGCAGTAGCTATATTAATCAACTTTCATGTTTTATGTAGATCAACTCGTAACTGAAAGTGGCCCTGTTATCGTATTTAGTTTGGTCTCGGTAGACGCGAGCGGTCCGGGTTTCATGGGTGAGTTTCCCACCTGAGTGTTTTAGCGTTGCCTGTCGGCCACCCCAGGTTGCAAACGAAATCGACGACGTGCTGTCGCAACCCCCGGTGGAAAATGCCTTCGATCATTTCAAATTCGTCCTCCTGGCTCGCACGATGGAATCAGAGCGCTCACGAGTTCAACGTCTGCTGAAAGAGCAGGAGCTTGGGGTCCGTCGACCGTCACAGAGCCTCCATCAAAGGCGTCAGCTACTCGGATCAGTGTGCTCCGGCAGCCGAGATACGATCCCGCGCGAGCTCTTCCTTTCAAAGGTTCCTAAAGGATGAGAGCGATTCTCGTCGCTGTAGAAGACATGTCCCTGGATCACCTCGCGGTGCAAACTGACCGCATGACTGACTACTCCGTGCCCACTGTACGTGCAATCGCGACGCATTCGTCAGATTTTGGGGAAACGGCGGCATCACTAATGGAAGCAAAGATACAGGGGTTGCCTGCTGCCATTGCTGCCTTCAGACCTTCGCAACACCGACCAGCCGCTGCTAACAACTAAGCGACAAATAGGTGTCCTTATGATACTTTAACGACACTTCAACCTGGATTGATTTTCTGTTTTCCTCTTCGGTAAAATGTCATGTAGGCAGAGTATTTTACCATCAAATGCTTCTTTTTTTTTTTCTCTCTCTTTCAAAATCCAAGCCTTCCGTGCTTTATTCTCGGGGGAAATCTTGTGGCGGCACGCCACGGGGCAGGAGGGGTCAAAGTACGGGACTATCGTCCCGCGCTTTTCAGAATCAATCAGTTCACGAGCGGACATCAGACTGACTGGACGTCCCTATACAACGAAGTTCGCCATGTGGGTCATAGCGAACAGGAAAAGGCTCCAGGTATTTGTTGGCGCAGTTGAAGTAACCTTCTATTATCATAATCGCATCAAGAATCGTAGCAAAACAAAAGCCATGCTTCGCGCGGAACGTTACTAATTTCCCATTTCATGTGGTGAATTAAAGGGGCCATGAATCGATTTTTCTTCTTTCGCTAAATACTTCACCGAATCACTCCCTAACGTTAATAACCGAATACACTTGCCTTGGTTTGTCTTTCTAAGCAATGGCAGTCGGAAAATAAATTAGAGAAATATGAGCATCGTTCCCCCCCTCAACTCGAAGCCCGAACGAGCGGCCACGTGGCCTGGTGCCTATCCAATGCCGCCAACGTTATCATACCCCCGCTCCGGGGTTGGCAAGGTAGAAATCGCGTGCTGAGCTCCAGGCATTGTTAGAGTTCGGCTATTCTCATCACCGCAGTGGTCGGACACGAGCCACTACCCGAGTGTCCGCCGAGGTATTGATTGTTACGAGCCGAAGTCGAGTGCTCGCTCAGTTCTTGTGTCCGATTCACGAGCCGCGCTCGACTGTCGTCAGGTGGGTGGTTTCGATACCACAATTACGTCATCAAGCTTTTGCGAAGGTAAGAGTGAAAGAAATAGTTCCCTTTTATCCTCGCAGTTTCACCGCGGCCAAGAAGCACCCGAATCAGTGGCGGTCCGTGCGAGTATATGTCTGCCAGATTAGGACCAGTACGCCTCTGTAAGGTCTTAAACGTCCCAACCCGATATCGTTTCATGACCCTTTTAGAATATGTGTGGGTGTATCTTGGATTAGCATTATGTTACTTTATTAAGACGTACACGTTTGAAACGCTAAAAGCACTGTTTCTTCCTTCAGCAACCAAATCCTGTAAGACCTACATTGGGCCGTGCGTGAATACAGCGGGAAAATTCTTTTAGTGATGATGCAACAACGAGTCGGGACAATTTTCCTGGCCAACTTTCCTCGTAATTTAAATGCAGCAATAGCGTGACGTGGTACAGCCTCAGAACGCACAACACAAACGACTAAACGAGAGCCTCGAAGCAACACTCTCGAAAGTGTAATAAAAATAAATTATGCTTTAACAATTTCTTAAAATATTCCCATTAAACTCTAAAAAAAAAAAATAATTTTGTATACAAAATTACAGTTCAATTTTAGTTGAAACACTTAAATTAAAAATTAAAAGAAAATAATTTTGTATACAAAGTGAGTCCAATTAAGCAGAAGTTAGCTTGAAATTTCTGAACTCAACATTTGAATGAGCCTGAGGCAATAGAAATTTGGGTCTTACGCTAAAGTTTAAGGAAAGCAGCAGATGGCCCCGTATTTTATTTATTCGATACATCAACGGCGAATGAAAGTTCCCTTGCCTCCTTGACCACTTAATATGAATAATACTCAAAACAAAGTTCTACAAAAGTCAAGCAACACCCGGACAGACGGACCGCTGAACTCATCGGACGCGAATACACCATCAAATGAGGCCGCGAATGCATCGAGCCGTGCCAATGTGAGCAAGTTCTCCTAACTCTGACACGCGACGTGTCCTATCGCCATGGAGGGCGTCACGACGCGGAAGGTCAAGTGCGTCAAACAGACGTGTCAAACTCAACTCCTTTCGATCGCCGGATTTCATAAAAGAAACTGCTGACCCGGTTCTTGGTTTGTTTTCGCACCTTAGTGCCCTACCTTTCCACCTAAAAAACAACTAACACAAAGCGCCCTTGTAATCCTTTAAAAATGTTAATTCTGCCTGAAACAATATTAGTGTAGGGCCCTTCACCGCACATTGCAGTCCTATATCTTGAAAACCAAGCAAACAGGGCACATCGAATGAACCTGTCCCTTACGTTGGATCTATATATATATACATATATATATATATATATATATATATATATATATATATATATATATATATATATATATATATATATATATATATATATATATATATATATACCGGGTGTTCATTTTTAATTCGAACAGAGTTATTACAAAAAATCCGTAAAAGATGCACTACACTTCGTTTCACCTTATGTGCGAGCGAAGGCAAAGCTGGAAGCGCGAGCACGTAAGCTCCGTGCGCTCAGGCTTTGCTCGAGCGCGCGAACTGGGGAGAAACGCAAAAAGCGCTGGTCTCGCGCTTCTAGCTTTGGCTTCGCTCGCAGATAAGGTGAAACGAAGTATAGTACGGTTTGTTCAAGTGAGTTATACGGCTAGGGGGACATTATGTGGGTGGCTAATCCTTGCGAGAAGTTGGCTAATTACTTAAAATTCGTTAATTAACTTTTTAATTAATGAAAATGGACATATGGTTCCAATTAGAAATTTGCTCAGCGTCGTCGAAAACTATTAAATCAGTAATAAGGTGGAGAACTGGGCCAGTTGGTTGACGTCATACATGATGGGTAAACAGCTCAGGAAACACGGACTACGAAGAGGAACAACCACGACAGGACAATGCTGTACAGAAAAAACATACACAGTATCTTAAAAGATTGCACAAAAAACAAAGGACCACTCTCGCCAACCGTGAAGCGTGTCAAAAACTACCCGTTCACTACGTGACTCATGTTTTGCCGCAGGAAGGAAATTTCTTTGACTGACAGCGCCAGTGACGGTTCACTAACACATGAATGACCATGACAGAAAATGTGGAAGGCCTCAATGATCTCCCTCGTGACCCTATCCTTGTGCGCTCCCAGGACGGTGACTCTGCCAAAGGCAGGCCGACACTTGCAATCTTTGCAATGAACTGGCAAAAGCCCCCCAACCGTAGCTCCGAGCGAATATGAGTGCTCTCGTAATCGATCATCCGAATATGCCAAGATTCTTGAACGTGGCCCTAAGTTCAGCATTGAACCAAAGCTGAGCCCTCCAGAGCTGGTAACGATTGCAAGGATTGTCGCCTGCAGAGCTACGGAACTGGACCGACCACGGTGTACCTCTGAGTGCGTGGACACTCTTCAGTTGCTGAAGCCACGTGGAGGTCATGTGGGACTGACACCTTTGGTCAATTATTTTGTGACCAATCAGATGCGTGTTTTGGGAATCAGATAAGGAGGGTTCCTTGTTGTGGATGCCAGGTGTTTTTTGTGAAAAAGCGAATGCGGCCATTCCAAAAGCTTTAGGCAGGTTGATGTGGTGTTAAAAAAGGCCAAGGCCAGAGCTATGGAGATGTGTGAGAACCTAGCCTTAAGTCAGTTGGGGGGGTTAATCAAGAAATCCGAAGGGTTACATCTCGAGATATTTTTTAGCGCCAAAACGCATAAAGATCTGTGCCCGTTTAGGGCTATTGTCACTGAAAGGAGGCGCGTGGCAACGGCAAATGGGCGGCGTTTATTCAAAAACAGTTGGCTCCGTTGGAATGTGGCCGACCCTTTCAGGGTGGCCAACTCTGAGGTGGTGTGCGATTTTTAAAAGATAATGAGACCAAGAAATGGTCGGCCTTCAGCGTTGACGTCGAGGATTTATTTTATTCGCTACCTCAGGACCAGCTGCTTGCCTCTGTTAGAGATTGTATTGAAACGAACGGGGAACTGGGGTTTAGAAACTCCAGTGGACTGGCTATGGACGACTTCTTAGAGATGTTGCAATTTTATCTGAATTCCATGGTTGTAGGCTGGAACAATTCTTATTTCCTACAAAAGCAAGGAGTGTGTATCGGGTCCTGTGTTGCTCCAATTTGAGCGACATTTACCTATCCGGGGTTGATAGGGCTGGTGGCGTGTACTTTGGGGGGCGTCGACTGTAAAAAGGGTGTTTCGATATGTAGATGATTTTTTGGTTTTGTATGAGGGAGCAGAAGAAGACGATACGCGGTGTTAGTTTTAGACGCATTTGAGAAGTGTGGTGGGGGCCTGAGATTTACGTGTGAAGAGCCAAAGGAAGGGGCTCTACAGTTCCTTGATTTGACGATGTACCCGGGTGATAACACTATATGTTGGTCGTTTTGCCCGCGCTCCAAAAAGGCGATGCTAGATTTTAAATCTTCCCACTCAAAGGTGGTTAAGAGGTCCATAGCGGTGTCATGCCTTGGGTCGGCCCTCAAAAAATCATGTGCCCACAAGATGACCGCATTGTCCTGTCGTGGTTGTTCCTCTTCGTAGTCCGTGTTTCCTGAGCTGTTTACCCCATCATGTATTAAATCAGTCATTTTCAGAAAGACTTTGAGCGCGTGAGAAGCGTAGTAGTGAACTGAAGTTACCGCTCGTGGAGCAGGTACAAAGCTAGAGGTTGCGATAAGGCGCCCGTGCGATTTTTCCGTCTCTTATCTAACCCCAGCCTTGTGCCTGCTCCACGAGTGGTAACTTTAGTGCACTACTACGCTTCTCACGCGCTCAAAGTCTTCTGAAAATGACTGATTTAGGGGTTTTCGACGACGCTGAGCAAAATTTCTAATTGGAACCATATGTCTATTTTCATTAATTAAAAAGTTAATTAACGAATTTTAATTAATTAGCCAACTTCTCGCAAGGATTAGCCACCCTCATAATGTCCCCCTAGCCGTCTAACTCACTTGAAAAACCGTACTAGTGCATCTTTTACGGATTTTTTGATAATAAAATTGTTCGAATTAAAATGAACACCCGGATATATATATATATATATATTGTGAAGAAAGGTAAATATAAAAACAATGGACCGGGAAAAGTTAATGAGTCAAAGATGCGTACTGTCGGAGTTACTAATTCGAAGTTTATTGCGACGTTTCGAGCGGGGACCGTTCTTCATCAGGTATAATATATATATATACTATGCCGATCGCCCTTTTAAGCTATCCCGGAATAATGTTCATTTCGGTGAAAAAAAAAAAAAAAACCGCACGGTAACCAATTACTTATTGTCTTTTTATTTTTTTATAAACTTTATCGGGGTGGTTACACAAGAGCTGATTGCCTTTGTATTGAAGCAGACAGTGTTCTTTTCACCAGAGCAGACAAAGTGTGAATTCGTCATCGTCATTTTTGTAAATCACACATTTATGGGCTGGAGCATCAAACAGAAACAGCAGACACCGGCAGGCCTCACGCACGTGCATCACATGCATGCGAAAGTATTTTTGACGGGTTCGCGGTCTTTCGGTGCACGTGAAAGTAAGCAGAGTGACTGCAAGCCGGCCAAAGATGCTTCGAGCTTATGTTATAATACCATAAGCAAACGTGCATGAGCCTTGTTGCTGTCAGTTGTTTCTGTTTGTCGTTGTAGTGGGACGAGGACATCAGGAATCAAAGTTAAACACCTAATGAGGTCCAAATAAATTACCCTAGAAATGCCGCCTGACGTCACAGGTCCGCACGGGCCTTTCTTTTCTCGTGCACACGCTTCATGATTTGCCAGCCCATTCTAGATTGCAAGGCCGCAGTGCTGAGTTTTCAACATCACCTAATGGAGGCCACGCGCGGGGCACAATTGGACTTGAGCAATGCTCCAGCGTTTGACTGGGACTCGTGTCCAAACTGGGCCCCACACTGGCCTCTACTATGTGACGTACCAATTTAGAGCTACGGCCTTGTTATCTAGAAAGTGTGTATTCGCACGCTTGCAACCAAGGCCTTTTTCCTGCAGAAGAAAACGAGCGCTAGAGGCCTGACATGCACATTTCATTCACCGACGTCGTCGATTTCCATTATTGACAAAACAAAAATGTAAAAACAAAAAATTCGGATTATTTTTTATTTGTTTGTAACATTGGTGACGTTAATAAACTTGCGTGAATTTGTTCAGCGCTTGGAACAGCCGCTTGCTTTTAGAATTATTTATAGCTGGTTCTTACTTCAACAGAATTAAATTTCGAGGACTAATAAGTGCTCGAAAAAAGATTTACAAATTTTCCCCGTGACTCACACAGATCATTCATGGCGTGGCGCCTAGTTGGTTTTATTTTCTGCAAAAAAAAAGCAGCATTGAGAAGCAACAAGTTAAGAAGTGGACGTCACGGAAGTACGTCGGTTCATTGTATTTATGGTACAGACAACTGTTCTCAGACAAACTACTTGCTGGTCTGGACACTTCGGCGGTTTGCGCCTTAATAAACATTGTCACCCTAACAGTCTGAAAGACTGGAGCGTCAACTTTCCCGCATAGCACTCGAGATCGCCGATCACTGCAAGATCGCAGCTAATGGCTCTCTCACCTGTTTTGAGGGAAAGTAACGCTCCAGATTTCTTAGAGTGAAGCGACGTTAATTCAGATAGGAGCAAAAAAAAATTGCAAGTTGATTTATTTGAAAAAAAATATATATATTTTAATGCAGGCATAGCACCCTTCCCGCGGCGTTTCATTATTCCGAAATAGAATGACCCCAAGTCTTAAGCAATAGAGGCGTTTCCTATAGTCCATCTTTTCGATTGGTTCCAGGGCATTTATGAAAATAGACGCGTTCAGTGAATTTCTCTACGGCGGATTCACCAAATTCACGTCCATCCGTTAAGCCGGGGGCACGTACTGCTCGTACATCATACAAAAGACAGTCTGCAAACACGAGTCACCGCTATGTCCGTGGTTCGAAAACTCATTGCCGCGTGGCATTCGAAACACAGATCTCGCGATGACTCGTTTCAAATCGGTATGCAGACTCTCGTTTGTATGATGTACAAGCTGTGTGACCCCGGCTTTATGGTTCACCCGAGCGATCTGATTGGCCGACTCCTAACGTCGGCAGTGCGACGCTGGTGCTTCAATTTGTCCCGGGGGAAAACTTTCCCATAGCGTGACGAAACGATTCCATACCAGGTATTTTAAGAATCCTGGTACGGTTTAGTCATACTGGGCAAAGATACCAACAACACGTCTGTGCGCAATTCGATAACATTTTTTCATTTGTGAGCGACCGAACAAGTTGGCACAGTATTGCACTATTTCGTCGTCGCATATTAAGACACTCAAGCGCAAAAAAAGCATTACCAACGTTGTGTGTCATACCATACAGTATATCTGCGAGTTGTTGCCTTTCGACTCCTAGTCTACACTCTATAAAATCTTTGTGTTTTGCTTTTTTTATTAATACATTCTGTTCACCCTGTTCAGGTGGTTACAGGAGTCGAAAGGAAAAAATCACATTTCATATCGCTATACACACACAAAAAAATCAACAAAACGTACGTGAGTACAAGTTGTCACAATAGATTCGAACGCTTCCTGAGAATGTTCAACAGAAAAATTATTATCTGCAGACCCTTTAAACTAAGGTTCAATGCACGTTTGACTCTCCAGCCTTTTCTCAAAGGCGGCAATAGTTTCTATGTTAGCAATATCACCCGGCAGCTTGTTTCATTATTTTACAGTTCTAACAAAAAAAAAGAATATTTATGTGCCGTTGTTTCCACGTTACATTTTGAAGGTTCTAATGTGTATTCCCCGCATAGGCCGAATTAGTAAGCGTGGTAGCAGATATGGTGGAAGTGTCGATGTTAATCTGGTGTTGAAAAAGCTTAAACACAACCCTAAGTGTGGTAAATTCCTTATTGGGATACAATGATTGAACATGGACGCGACTGAGTCATTTGAACAGTACCTTGAAAGAATGTAATGTCAGTCATTCTTTGTATATTTTTTTAAACTTATCCAGTTGTTATTTTTAAACGGTTCGCGCACAGCACAAGCGTATTCCAGAGTTAGCCTTACTGGAGTTGTATATGCAAAAGCTTTACACTGTACGGAACATGCTTTAAGTTGCGCTTCAAAAGGGCCAACTTTCTCATAGCCTCGCAATAAAAATATCAATGTGAGGCTTACACTTTAAATCTGAAGCTATTGTAACTCCTAGATACTTTAACTGATCTGCTGCGTTTAATGAAAGATTTCCAATATTATAAGTATCATTAAGAATGTTTTTTTCCTTGCTTGTTATTCGCTCCTAGAAATATTCAGTGACAAGTCAACTTTTCGGCGTAATCTAGAGAGTATATTGTTTGCATGATCCCAGTGGTTTGCAATTTTGAGCGTTTTTTGCTCTTTCGGGGTTGCTGCATTTGTATTTTCAGTGCCTCTTCTTCTTTTACCTTGTCTTGCTTGCCGGATGTCGCTATGTGTTCTATGTTTGTTTTGGGAGTGCTTTCCTTGGGACAGCTATGTTTTCTCAGTGCTTATACTTTTTATCATGTCGGCATTTGCTGTGTACCACACAAAAGGCCCTGCGCTGTTTGGGGGCACATAAATAAAGACTCTTATTATCATTGTTATTCTGACGAATACAGTTTTGCTGGGTTAAATTGCATTCCCCATCTCCGACACCAATCATAAATTGAAACGAGCGAGTAGTTTAGGTTTTTCTGAATTTTTTGGCTGTGTTCCCTAGTGTACAGCAAGCAGTCGTCCGCGAACAACCTAGCCGTAACATCGGGACTTACTTCTTTAACAATATCATTGATGTAACACAAAAATAACACAGGTCCCAAAATGACCATTGGAGTATTCTCGACGGCACACTACAAACAGACGACGGAGCGTCATCAATAACTACAAGCTGAGCCCTGTTTCTGAGCTATGCTTTAACCCATTCAGTGATGTCAGCATTAACTTTGTACCTATTTAGCTTTCTGATAAGGCCTTCATGGGACACTCGATCAAACGCATTCGAGAGGTCTAAACAAATCGCGTCTATTTGTCCTCTTTTGTATGATGAACCAGAAAAATCGTGATAGTTTCGAGCAACTGCGGTATTGAAGACAGGCTTTGTCGAAATACATGTTGGTTTTTATGAAAATGTTCGAGCTCCAAAAGTAGTCGTAAAGGCTTTTAAAAATAAAATGTTCAAAACGCTTGGAGGATGTGCATGCACATCTTGCAAACTAGATTGTGGTCATATATACCCTCCATTACAGACAGAATACTGTTAACAAAGCTTATACCGAGAAATTTAAGTCTAGAACAGAAGCTACTGTGTTTCCCGCTCCTAATCTCTCGCGTGAGCATAGTTCTTTGGGACAACATTTAATTTTTGACTGATCATTTAGGGTCTTGGAAAGCCAGTAGAAGCGGAGGTAGAAACAAACTTGACCTATGGCCTGAGTCTGGGTATCTTGGCCCTAAATTGTCAAACAAGTTGTAAAACTAAGCTTCACTTCTGTTCTTTGGTTGTCACGTGGCAACTTTAGGCCAAATTGCCGTGCATGTGGAATAATTAGGCTTCCGCTGATTGTTCGGTTTATACGTGCATATTTGACTGAAGTATAAAATTTCGGCAATTATGTGGCGAGCCAAAGAAAGCAATTGAAAAGCCAAAGTGCTTTGTCACTAACAATAGTCCCTTGGAACAAAGGCGTATCAGGCTCAAGCCAGGCCCTTATCATTGTCAAACTTAGGCCAAGTTAGATGTCCCTCTGGCGTGATATGTGGGTCTCTTTGCCCCCCCCCCCCCTTTTTTTTTGCGAAGTAGCAGATCAGTTTTAAATGTAAATTAACCTCTAAACGTTCGAAAATAAAAATAATATAAAAAATGTGAGTTGGTCTTTCCAAAGACACAACACGGCGAATCACAGTAGACACTAGACGTCTGTGAATGCGGATAGCTGGATTTCATAACGAAGCGCGAATGTAGAGGGTTGGACAAGGAAGCCGCTGTTTTTTTAAACAGTTCATCTATCCACATTCACAGATGTACTACCTAGCTCAGCAAAAGCCCGTGACGAAATAGAAGGCTCCGAGTCAAGTCAGAATGTGTTTTTGTTTGTAACAAGATGTTAGTTAATTGCACTTATTCAGACGGGGGTCCCAAATTTTTCAAAGAAACTGCTGAAAGGGCCCCTTGGTAATAAAGGTTTAGTCAGCGATCAAGTTACAACATTAAAAATAAAAATAAAAAACTTGAAAAAACACACACACAAAAAAAGAACGAAACACGCTTGCGGTATGTACATAATCAAAATATAAAACCAAGTGAAAAGAGAGAGAAGAAAAGTCAGAAAGTCAAGGGAAAAAAAAGACAATTGCTGTGTGCGTTTTTTTTTTTTTTTTTGCGTGTGTGTGATTGTGGGATTGTGCGAAGGGTGTGCGTAGGAGAGAAGAATTGATTGGGGGGGGGACAGATATTACTGATGAATCATGCAAATAGTATCTGTGCACGTATGGCTTGTTTAAAGATATAGAATGATGACATGGCAGTTAGGCTGTGCGGTAGGGATTTCCACGTTTTAGTAGCAATGTAAATGAAGGTGAACGCGTCATAATTAGTTCGTATGTATCGTACAGAGTGACGCTTGGGAATGTGACATCTTGACATCTTGATGAGTTGAAACTAATGAAGAGCATGTTATCTGATTGGTGATGAACTTAAATGTTAATATTGCTATACGATAATCGAGGCATTGATGAACTGTTAAAATGTTGAGAAGCGGTATGCAAATTGAGCAATTTCGCGCCTATTACCAATAGCATTGCTCGAAGTGCTGTGTTCTGGGCTATTTTATGGGTTTTAGTGTTGTTTTATTTGTCAGTCTATAAATGGATTACCCGTACGAAATGTGGGTATGAATAAAGCAATTATAAAGAATTTGGAGGGTCGTAAGGAAAATGT
The DNA here is from genome assembly GCA_013358835.2 of Ixodes persulcatus. Classification (NCBI taxonomy): domain Eukaryota; kingdom Metazoa; phylum Arthropoda; class Arachnida; order Ixodida; family Ixodidae; genus Ixodes; species Ixodes persulcatus. The sequence goes on from JABSTQ010005246.1 coordinate 21,352, forward strand.
GTGCCGTAATTATATAGAATTGGTATTTTCGATATATATTTTACGTGTTGATGCCATGTTAATTGATGGTCAATTGTTAGTCCTAAAATTTAGTACGGTACACCCCAGTTAGGTTCATACTTGCATCGAAAGCTGAGGTGTGTTTAAAATTTGTTTGTTTTTTCGGACAAAAATTAAGTAGTTTGTTTTAACAATATTGGGAAGCAATTATAGGTTAGCCAGTTAGCTAGCTTTTCTTCTGACGTGTTATTAGCTTCCATGTATAGTTCTGTCACGCTTGCATCAGAGATAAAATATTTGTATCGTCGGCATAAAGAAACACAATCTCTTTGTAAAAAGGCTGCCACGTCATTAATTATATAAAAAAGAAAGGGACATAATATTGAGCCTCGCGGAACACCGATGGTAATAGGTTTAGTTTTTGAAATTGTGCGAGCTAAAGCGACAATTGACATGTGTTAGAAAGATTACTTTCGATTAGATTGAGAGCCACACCACGAACCCGTAAGCACTTAATTTCTGTAGTTAAAGTTCATGGTTAATAAGGTCAAACGCCTTTGTTAGGTCGACAAGATTCTCATTGTTAATAACTCTCATTTCAATGTTTCGCTTTGTTTTCTCTACCATATTTAATAACGCGAGTTCCGTTGATTTTCCTTTAAGAATTCATATGGTGACAGGAGCGATCAAATTATCTTCAGAGAACATCAGGTTCAGCCGCTTTAGTAGTAGTTTTTTTAGCCCTTTTGTAATAACAGGAAGTAAGGCGATTGGTCGATAGTTCTCTGGTTTTAGTTTGCCTCCTTTATTAAATATTAGAATCACTTTTGCTTTTTTGAGTGAGTCAGGGTAGATCTAGTCATAAATATTTGTTGATAATATCGGCCAAGGCTGTGCGATGATGAAACCTATTGTTTTAGTATTATCGTGTCTATTCCGTCGCACCCCGATGACGAAGTAGTTTTAGCGTGTTAATGGTTTATCAATATGGTAATTTGTCATTCCTAGAGAATGACAAATCCAATAAAACAGTTGGATCTAAAAAATATTAATACGATCAAGCAGAGAGTGAAACGTTATGCTCATGATCCCCACGCACATCAAATTTTTTGATCGAAAAGACTCTTTCCGAGAGTTCATCGAGAAACACTGGCAGTCCGACATTTTGCTGGGCACAATGCCTGTGATTGGATGCAATCCCTCGCAGAACGCAAGCTCAGCACTTGTGTACAATGCGTGTACAGTGTACTAGAGTACGGGCCTAGTGTTTTGGACCGGCGCGGCAAGGCAATGAAGCTCGTGGGAGTCTGCGTGTGTATACCTACAATCGCGCGGCGCTGCAGTCGTCATGATAGTTGAAAGTCGCCGTAGCCTGCCAAGTTCGGCTAATTTTGCACCAGGCGCAACGCCCCTCACGCGAGGTGCTCCGGTACCACACTACCACACTACCCCTATATTCTAGTACACTGTAATGCACGCGCAGAGTACGTGCCCCAGCAACGGTGGATTCGGAAAATTTGGCGCAACAGCTCCTAGATGGCGCGCACTCTTGAAAAGGGTCAACGGTATTCAAATCTTTGTCTTTCGCTGGAATGCACCGTACTGTTCGCCATGATTCATTCCTGTCTCGTGTTCTTCTGGAAAGCGAACTCATTACCCTTT
>JABSTQ010005247.1:0-21982 GCA_013358835.2 Ixodes persulcatus
TTAAATTTTACGTTTTCGCAACAATACATCTTTGTGTTGTGTTGTCCTTTTTTCACCAAGTCTCAGGGTTTTGTCTAAAATGTTAAACCTTCGCCAGCTGGTTTGCGCCCTAACTTTTCGTTCGTTATTCCTTGTTGTTCTATGTCACGTCTAGGGTTAATGTCGTCATTGTACATAGGCGAGCTTTTCTTAGGTTTATTTTTATGAGGCAAGAACTGTGGGCGGTCATTACGAATAACTTCTTTTTTTCGGATACTTGGTTTCAAACTGCTTGCCGTTTTCTTACACTTAGGCTAATAAGGGTTACACTTTCTGGCAGAGGGTGGGTCTTCATCTTAACACCCGCCATTACCCAGCTACTACCAAATATGTTTTTAAAACAAAACCGTTGCGGAACATTTGAAATTTTAATATACTAACATGCCGTCTTCTGTGTTGTTCCTTATTGTTCCTGTTATTGTTTTTTTAATTGGCAAGGAAACAATTTTTTTTTTCGGCCAGGTAAGTCGTACAGCTTTTCCCCATACAGACTGTACCAATATAAAAGGCCCACTCAAAGCGCGTGGCCGACACGGTGGCTGGTTGGGACGCGATGTACGTTGTGGGCAATTCCAGATCGCTTCAATGTTTGCGAAACTTAACGCGTCCAAATTGAATCGGCGCACAGTGACGATGCACCTTCACTTCCCTCGGAGCGACGTGGAATAGACCTTTCGCTAAATAACCCGAGCATCAAAAAAAGTGATTCGAACGTCGGTGCACACCCTACTCGCGTTCGCCTTACCCCTTATAAATATCCGGAGTAAAGAACCAAATTAAGACGCTGGTGAACGCCCATGCAAAGTGCCATTTGTTTGGAATTTTTAATAGTTACCCCCGCGGAAGGCAGTACGTACAGCGCGTATATAGCTACACTCGCGCACGCCCCTTGAGCTTAAATAATTTAGCTAGATGTTTATTGCCCAAAGCGCGAGCAGTGTCCAAGTCAGCCGCCGGGTCAGCCATGGTCTTCGAGTGGTTCTCTTCTTATTGGTGGAGGCTGTATCTATTCGTTAGAATTCGAGCAGTCATGCACACAAAAACTAAAAACCCAGGATCGCGGCGCACCTATTGCGCGTGATTGGTTTAGTTGGGGATAGGGAACGCACATCATTACCCAAATAGTTAAAGAATTCACTAGTGTAACTGACACTAGTCAATCTGTGTTGGATTTAATCTTTGTAAGTGATAACATTAGTGAATACAAAGTGTTTGTGGCTGATGGCATATCTGATCATAAGATGGTTTTGTTGTTTATAAATTGTGACAAAAAATCTACGACTTCAGTACCAAGCAAGTTTACGTACAAGGACTATGAAGGTGCCGACGACACAAGCATTCTTGATCATTTGAAGAAAGCTATTACGTTATTAGAATTCTGCAGTGTGCTAGAAAAGCCACGATCATTTAGCCGAATAGCGGGTTTCCACTGGCTCTCTCGCGTTAACCGCCTTATATTAGTGTTTTAGTGTTGGTTTCTTATATTGTTGAAGTGACCATATTTTCCGGACCGACTTCGGCCTGGGAAATCTGGGAAACAAAAGAAAACAATCTTGGGTAGCCCAAGAATATTTTCTTTTGCTTTTAATCTACTCGGCTACCCAGTCATTTGGGAGAGAAGGTCTTGCTATAATAAATGGTCATGCAATTCATAATGCGACTTTCACGGTGCAGCTTGTTTTAGCATAAACTTTTGTTTTTTACAGTTGTTGGCATTCTTTTGAGGTCACATATTTTTTAAACGTAAACATAAATTTTGTAAAATGTTCCTTCCAAAGGTTCATATTCTCTTCAGGAGAGCTTCTTGGAAATACAAAGCATGTAACTTTCTGTTCTGAATTGAGTTCTTTTTTTACAAGTTCCGCAGTGTTTTGCGTATAAAGTTTGTGTCATGCAACAATTCTTTGTACTGTGGAGATGATTATGCTTGGTGTTGGTGTGATTCAGCCAACAAATCTCGGTAGAAGTATGCGAATGTAGAGGCCCAGGAAGGTTTCCCGATTTCGGTATCAAACTAAGGGCTGCCGGGCACACATCTCCGCTTTTTCTAAAACTATAATGCGTAATAGTTTGTGGCAAACAAACTTAACGCAGCAGAGGGTACCGCTATCACAGGGATGGACCTTCTGCGCAGTTATTCGCATAGTGCGCAAGGACATGGCGGTGGCAGAACCGCGACCCTGTCTTATCACCCGTCTCATCTCAGGGAAGCTCCCCCGGCGCCCGAAGCCGATTATACTATCCCTTCAAACCACTTCAGCCTTGATGAACAATGCAGCCTGCACGCTCACGCGTCCAGCAGGTGGCAAGCACGAAGGCCGATGTTTGCAGAATTCTTGTCCTCTGACGACCGTTTTGGGGAGGCTCACGCTAATCCGGCTTGAGCCATCCCGTCAATAACACTCCGTTTATTGTCAACGTTTTACGTTACAATAAATAGCAGTCAGTACGTTCCTGAAGGTATGAAACCGGCCATGTCGCGTCCGCGCAAGCAGTTCCTCGTATCTGCGTTTATTACTGCGGGGGGTCATTTTATACTTTGCCAACGACTGGAACGCGTACTTTGTCACGTCGAGGGTCGTCTGGACACATTCCTCTTTCGGATCCACCGAAAGATTTCGAAAAACTGACCGCATCTCCAAGTGGTGAATGATGTTGCTTGGGGCGAAGCTCTGGTGGTGCTTGTCTGCGTAGACGCCGAGCCGCAGCATGGCGAGCTTTTTCATTCATGTCAGTAGGAGAATGCGTGGTTTTCTTCTTTTTCTTTTTTTTAAGCAGACAGATGGGATGGTATCTCCGAACCCCCTACTATTTTTTTTTGTTCTTTTTTTTTTAGCCTTTTCATTCATGTCAGTAGGAGAATGTGTGGTTTGCTTTTTTTTTTCTTTTTTTAAGCAGACAGATGGGAACATTTTCTTTTTTTAAGCAAACAGATGGGAAGGCATCTCAGAACCCCCTACTCTTTTGTTTTCTTCTTTTTCTTTTCTTATAATTTTTTTCATTTTTTTTTCCAATTTTTTTTTGCCCTACACGAGCACGTGAGCATGTGCTCACGTGCTCGTGAGCACGTGATCTCACGAGCAGAAGCACGAGCACCCGACGCCGGGCCTACGGCGGACGGCGGACGGACATGGCTAGCCCCTAAGGAGCTTCGCCCCTAATATCATTTAACTCCTTCGAGTTATTGTGTAGTAGTGGTGATGTTCAGCGTGCATGGAATTACTCCAAGGACACAGTTTCTTATTGCATCGATAAATACGTACCCAATAGAGTGAAAAAGCCGAGGAGGAATAATCCTTGGATCACAACAAATATAATACACATTAAACGAAACTTGAAAAGATGTAGAAAAAAGAAGAATTTAAGTGTTAGCATACGGCAGCTAAGCCAACAACTTAAAGAAATGGTAAAAAAGTCAGAACATAATTACCTTTAGGTAACTCACCATAACTTCCTAAGTAACAACCCACAAAAATTCTGGCGATACCTGAATCCGAAAAAAAGAAAATATTGAACAAATCACCCTGGACGGAAAGGTAGTAACAGATAACAGCGTTCTCGCAGATAGTTTTAACCTGTTTTTTCAGTCAGTATTCACACGCGAGACACCACACAGTAATCTGGAAAATATGACTAAAAGAAAGGCAGGACAGAATGTTGGTGATATAGAAACAGGGCCAGAGATAGATCGAGTAAGTGATACCGTACCCCCCATGCCCCAACTGGCAATAACAAAAGAAGGAATTCTGTCAAAACTGTTAGACCTTGACACGAAGAAAGCATGTGGTCCAGATAAGATACCGACTACTTTTTTCAAGAGGTACGCGGAATGGATTTTGTTTAATTTACTTTGTTTATTTGTAAGTTCTTTACAGTCATCCCAGCTTCCCTCCGATTGGCGGTGTGCACGTGTTGTCCCGATCTTTAAAACGGGCGATAGACTGGCCATAGGCAACTACAGGCCAATTTCTTTAACAGCTGTAGCATGTAAAGTCATGGAGCATATAATAGCAAAACACATATTGCATCCCCTTGAAACTAACAAGCTGCTTTATTCTGATCAGCATGGGTTCCGGTCTGGACTTTCGACAATAACACAACTGGTTGAGGTAACCCATGACATAGCTTCCACACTTAATGATAAACAACAGGCTGATGTTATTTGTATCGACTTTTCTAAAGCCTTTGATCGCGTCTTTGCCTTTGCTCTTCTTAATATATATAAATGACATAGTACAGAGACTCCATCAGACATTCATATAAGGCTCTTCGCCGATGACTGTATTATTTATTCCGCTGTTAATTCAACCGATCGACAAACTTCACTAAATAAATATCTTAAGCACATTAAAGAATGGTGTGACAAATGGGACATGAAAATAAACTACACAAAGTCCGTGTATTGCCATATCACTAAGAAACGAAGCATTCTGCCATTTAAATATTGCATTGGAGACGTAGAATTGAGCAATGTAGAGCACTTTAATTACCTTGGTGTCACGTTTTCTAAAGGCCTAACCTGGGCCAAGCATATTGACACCGTCTGCACATCGGCATATAAAAAGCTTTGTCTTTGAGACACAAATTAAAACATACAACGAAAGAGATCAAAACGGTTGCTTATAAAACATACATTAGGCCCATCTTGGAATATGGTAGTGTCGTCTGGGATCCTTATAAAAAAAAAAGACATCGATAGGCTAGAAAAGGTCCAGCGACAAGCTGCGCGTTTTATTCACTCTTACTACAGACAGACAGCGTCCCCATCGGAAATGCTCAGAGCTAGTAATATAGAACCTCTGCACAAAAAGCGAGAAGTCGCACGTCTGAAAATGCTTTATTTAATGATCAACGACAAACTAAATTTAAGCCCAAATAAATACGTTCTCCCATCACGCTCAAAACGATCAAGCAGATTGAATCATACAAAAACATGTCAAACTTATAAAAGCCGTATGGATACCTTTGAACAGCCTTTCTTTGTTAAAACTATTGAGGCTTGGAATTCATTGCCCAATGATGTTGCAAATTTGGAAACTGTGTCCTCCTTTGAAGATTCCATTGCAAAGTTGTTAACATAATGAGAGCTTAAAGTGAAGCCCTTTTAATGTGGAATTTGTAATAATTATGTGGGTTAATTTGTTTAATTTCTTTATTTGTTTAGAGGGCTAAGATTGTGCATTGTTGTCATTGCTTGTTCGAACAGCAGTGTCTGCTACATTGTCAATTTCTTATGCTTGCGTTTTTTATGTGTCATCACAACGATGGATACTCTCCCTGTAATAACCCTCAAGAGAGGGCTGACAGTATTTTCAAAAAATAATAATAATAATAAAGGTGACGAGCGCCGTGACCATGCACGTTTGGCGCTGCTTGAATGATAGATGGATGGATCTTACTGGCTACACCCTTTGTAACGAACGGTAGCTTGCGTCATCTATCTTGACTCTATTTGGTGGTAAGGTTAACGCTGTGGTCGGGCCCAAAGCGAATCACAGTATAGAAGACGCACATTGTGATAACTGCTCTTGTACATTCCAGCCAGTATACGATTAAAAATATTAAGAAGCACTCTCTCAAAATATAAATCACAACTCACAGAGCGGATTTTTTTTTATCGCTGCATACGTTGCTTACATTTCTCTTTCTTCTAATTTCAGCCAACTGGTGGGCTTCTCAGGACAGTTTTTCCAGGCGCACCATTGTAAAACTATCTTTTTTTTTAAACAATTTGAATTGCAGAATTTTTGAACCGCGGGTAATATCAAGAAATACATCTCGTTAAAAAACAATCTCGAAGCCCACATATTTTTTTTTAAACATTGGCTCGTATACAGTACACGTTTGCAAATGGCCCATGCAGCAAAGATCTGGCCAATCAATAGTCAATGTCTGGCAATTGTCCTTTGGCCAGTGGTCAGACAGTGGCCAGCCATTGGTCGATAGCTGGCCTTTCTCTGGCCATTGGCCAATCGCCACTGGCCATCAGACATCTGCCAAACATTGGCCGGTGAATGGCGACTCTTTGGCTAATGGCCGAAAGACCATCGTCAGCCATTGGGCAATGCTCGGCCGAAATCCCTGCTGCTTGTGGGGTTCCTGGCTTGGCCTCGGACCGCGAGCCGAGGTGAGGCGCATCTACTTTCCGACCAGGACGTTCGCCGCTTGTCGTGCAATGTTGTCAGGCGCCTTTGGCTGAATCAGACGCCAATGAGCGTCTAGGTACTGTCAAAAACAATTTATACAGCATGTACGGTCAGCACAGAATGAAACCCGAACGCCGGAACGCGAGGCCATCGAGACAGGCTGCTCCACCTAGAGGCCCCCTGAGAACTAATGAAAATGCGCCGGGGTGCGAGGGTGCGGGTCCTACTAAGATGTGCTCGACCCTCGCGTGGGGCGTCTGGGAATTCCGCGTTTCGCCGGTGGCGCGCTGTAAGCGCCGTCACTCGGCGTGCTTTTGAGTCGCCGCACTGTCGCCCGGTCGGCACCGGGCAGCCGCTTAACCTGGCTAAAGCTCTTTGCGATAGGCCCTGCTCAGACTGGGTCATGAATTTATTCCGCTCCGAAATTGATACGCCAGGCATATCGGTGGTTACCAAAGAGAGCGTCAGGGAGCAATTCTACGCTTTTTATAAAAATCGACTGATAACCCCGCTCGAAAAACATGCGCATTGCTTATAAAAACCGAGACATCCGCGCCGGTCTGTCGCAGCATTTTTATTTTAATAAAGAGTATCGTTGTACCAATAAACGAATTTATTTTGCATCTATGACGTTTCACTATTTCTCAGAAACCGCGCGTAACACGTTGTTCACCGGAGCCCCAGTGCGGTTCCGGTGACACGTCATCAAACACTCTTCTGTGCACGAAATGTTCCAACATTCATTTCGCCCTTGCGATACACAAAGCGATAATCAATGACAGCGCTAAAGAGAACACGCAGGGCATCCGATACACAAAGCGAGTGGCGGCGCTTTGTGTTGCGGATGTGACGGCGCTTACAGCGCGCCACCGGCGAAACGGGGAACTCCCAGACGCGCCAAACGAGGGTCGAGCTTATCTTATTACGACGCGCACTCTCGCACTCCGGCGCACCTTCATTAGTTATCATGGGCCCTCCAGGTGGAGCAACCTTTGTTGATGGCCATGCGTTCCGGCGTTCGGGTTTCATTTCGGGCTGACTGTGCACTAAGGTTTCGATCCCACTTTCGACGGTCCGCAAAAGTTTGTTTCTCAACGTGTCGCGCGAACATTTACTACAGAAGTGCGGCTATGTAGTTCACGCTTAGAGTTAAAATATCATCAAGGGATGAGCTTACCTTGTTAAAAGAAGAAGAAAACCTCTTTCGGGCTATCTGGAGCGTCATTCGCAAATGACGTCACGACCGGGCTCGCCTAGCTAAATCTGCCCCAGACAGATGTCGGAAGCGTCGAGCGCAAGGGTAGAGTCGCGCGCCGGCATTGTGAAAAGTTCCCGAAGATCGACCGCTAAGCTCGGCGCCGACGCGTTCAAAGCTTCGAATATTTGTCGGTGGCAGATATAACTAGGCATGCCCAGTCATGACGTTGTCTGCGAATGCCGCGCCAAAGGGCCCGAAACAGTTTTTACAACGAAGCTGTGTATGTCTATAGCACGTTGCAACTCAAGGAGGTAGGACGAGGGTAAGACGGGCCGGCGAGGAGGACACAGGCGGAACGCTAAAAGAGAAGGAGGTATCCCCCTCTCTTCTCCAGCGTTCCGTCTGCTTCCTCCTCCCCGGCACGTCTTACCCCCTCCCTACCTTCTTGAGTTGAAACAGACTGTAGGGTTCCAGGCATTTTTAGTATCCGTGTGCAGAAACTAAAGTGCATGTAAAAGCGCTCCATTGTATGGAAATGCATATACGCTTCGTCATCGCGATATATACAGTTGATAAGGAAATATGTGGAAAGGTGGGATAAGGGAGATACATGCGAGAACAATGGGCCTTCTCCCACTCGAGACGGGGGACGTCACTGCTTTACATATATAATACGGTAGCTTTTAGATATTTAATTAATTATATGTATAGATATAACTTTAGGAAAGAATCTCACCAAAGTTGAAATGGAACCCATTCGTGTATATAGCAGCGATCACAAAGCAATCACCACCAGCGTTTGAAAATGATGTAAATATACTATAAATAAACATTTGGGAAAGTGATTTTCTGTGTCTCTTGGTGAATCATTCGTTGTGGTGCTCTACAGCTTCTCTGGCCAACCACTTTTTTCGGGGCGAAGCTCCTGAGGGGCTAGCCGTGTCCGTAGGTGTCCGTAGCTCCGGCGTCCGGTGCTCGTGCTCCTGCTCGTGAGCTCACGTGCTCACGAGCACGTGAGCACGTGCTCGTGTAGGGCAAAAAACAAGATGAAAAAAAAAGCTGAAAAAAAATTTGTTTGCGCAGTAGACAGGATTCGAACCTGTGCGGGGAGACCCCAATGAATTTCTAGTCCATCGCCTTAACCACTCGACCACGACTGCGGGGCGAGTAGGGGGCTCCGAGATGTGGTAGTAACTCAAGAGCTGGGGATGTCATGGATGAAACGTTGCATGTAGCCGCTCAACGTCTATACAGGAGAGGGCGCTGCGGTCAAATACGTATATAATCGCGTTAAACTTTGCATGCATTGGCTCAACGTTTATAGACAAGAGGGCGCTGCGGTCAAATGCTCAAATGCGTATATAACCACGTTCCATACCACACATTCTCTTTCTGACATGGATGAAAACGAACGAAAGGCTCGGCATGCTGCGTCTCAGCGTCTACGCAGACAAGCACCACCAGAGCTTCGCCCCAATCAACATCATTCACCACGTGGAGATGCGGTTAATTTCTTTTTTTTTTTAACAAGGACAGTTCATCTGCTGATATTTTAACTTCATGCGTGCACAACCTAGCCCTAACGCGTAGTGAATCCCATCGCGATACCCCGAGGAACCGATTTGCGCTGACCGTCCAGAGTGGGATCGAAGTGTCAGTGTACATGCTGTAGAACATACAGACGTTGTCTTCGGCTAGGAAAGTGCACGATGCAAGTAAATAAAAAGTACCCAACCGGTAAGAAACAACGAAACTTAGAACACATACTTCAAGTCTCAGGAGCGCTTAAAAGTACGCTCCAGAAGCTCCATCCACACCCTCGTTAGCGCCTGTCAGTTTCCCTCCGCAATCCGCCAGTGGTCCGCTACCGAAGTGCACTTCGCGCTGATGATTCTGGGGATTAGTGCGTACTGCCATGGCCGCGAACTGGATTCGCGCGCTTCTTTTACATACGACCTGTTCCGTCGCAGGGGAAAGCCTACGCATTTTAATGCGAAAGCATTAACTGTCCCATGGAGCGAACCGATGTCAACAGCTTCTGAAACCGCGCCAAATGGCACCTTCGTCGGTCCCAATGAAGCGAAGTCAGTCGTCTATAGCAAACATCTGATGGACAGGCTCCTATTGGCTGGCGCGCGTAATAGTTTCAAGGAACGAGGCTCCCATTGGCTCTCGCGCGGCGTAGTTCCAAGGAACGCCACCAGAGAAACCCTCTCCATGGCGGCGCAGCGTACGCAGCGGCCCGGCCGCCGGTAAGAGGTGCGGGCCTTCCGCAGAGCTCCGCACGGGTTAACTCCAGAGAGGCTGCACGGCCGAGCTCAGCGCGGCGCGGCCACTTCACGAGAGCGCGCGCGCTCTGCCGTCGGCCGCTACCTCGGCAATAGCGAAACGTGGCCGTCCACGACAGTACACCGCAGTCGAACTAAGGGAGCGGAAGAACGAGATTCATGCTTTCGCATTCACAACTCATAGGAAGTGCTTTTTCTGCGTGTGGGGGTTGCGACCACAATATCCTCGTTGTGTCCTCTTTTCGCTCAACGGGTTCTGTTTTGCGTGACTCAGGGGTTTCCTGTGGCGCCCAGAATGGCAAGAAGGCATCAATGAAGGCGTTTCTTTCCATCAGCTGCACAGCGATGAATTGCTAATCACCGCGTGAAAGAAGAGGGTATCAAGGGGGATCATTGTTTTGGACGATAAATTTCTATCGGCTGTTATGTGCAGCAGATACCTTTAATCGGGGGATTATGTACCGGGATACTCCACAAATTAGTTAGTCTCTGGTCTCGTGCTCACGGTGTTCGATGGGTCTGCGAAGGTCTTAATGTTTCACCCAAAAATATCCGAAGAAAACCCGTTTGGAAACGAAAGGCAGATGTCTTGGTCCCCCACGAGGTTTGCAAAGTTGTCCACGAGTATAGCAGTGACAACTCCCACGGCCGCGCTGAGGCGCGGCTTCAGCCGCCCAGTGGCGCTTCCAGTGAACTCCATAGCAGTGCCGGATTGCAACCTTAGGTGCTGTCTTGCGTCGCTGGAGAGGCTGTAGGATAGCGAGCGCGTATACAGTCCGCTCATGGTACTGCTTACCCGCTGGAAAAAAATGACAGGCTTTCTTTTTTTTTTTACAGCGGAGCTGTTAAGGGTTAGTTTCTTCAGGATCGTGTCCCCCGCAAAAAAATGTCGTCACAAAACTCTGGACAGCTACGCCATCTATGAGCGACGGCGGCAACCAAACAATCAGCTTGCCGGCCTTGCTTATAGATGGCGACAACCTTTCCAGCCTTTCCACTCTGTAATAAGGTTGATAGCTGGGCTATACTCGGCGACAACTTTTCTTGGCAATGAAGGGAATGCTAGGGGGGGGGGGGGGCGGAGCTCCTGCACATGTATCACTCCGCCAAGCATCCGGGCTTTCATTACGTCAGTTCTGGTTTCGGTATCAGTTTTGGTTTCGTTGTCGGCATTCAAGGCAAGCACTCAATACAGCTCGTTAGAGTCTAACCCGGGCACGTCCGTTTCGATGGTGTCGGTTTATCGTTCCCGCTCGTGCCGTTCATGATCTCGTGGTTCTATGCCCCTCTACCTCCTTTTCCTCTTGTTACCTACTACCAGATCTTTAGTAACTAAAAAACTAATTTCATTTTTTTTTATTTTTATTTTTCAAGATTCATAAAGTTGTGACAATTATTATTCAAATGACGAATATTAAGATTATAATTTACGTTACAGCCAAAACACAATTTAGACCCGGGGACTGTGTTCAGCTGCGTAAGACGTCAGCGTGCTTCGGCTCTGTAGCTTTGGCTGCATTGCCAAGAAAAGTTGTCGCCGATTATAGTTGGTAATCGTTGTACATATTGGAATAAAACAGCGCAGATACAAAAAGGAAGAGACAAACCAGACAGGACAGAGCGCTGAATATCCCGCTGAATTATTCCAATATTTCCACTCTGGTTTTCACCAGAGTGGAAAGGCTAAATTTCTCTAGGCGTCGTCTTAGATGTCGTCCTCAAGGCCGTTCTAGAAATCGTCCTTGAGGTCGTCCTTGATGTCGTCCGAGAGGTTGTCCTCGAGGTCATCCTAAACGTCATTCTTGAGGTCGTCCTAGACATCGTCCTCGAGTTTGTCCCAGAAGTCGTCCGTGAGATCGTCCTAGACGTTGTCTTCGAAATTGTCCTAGAAGTCGCCCCTGAGGTCGTCTCAGACGTCGTCCATGAGGTCGTTCTAGGCGCCGTCCTTGAGGTCGCCTAGATATCGTCCCTGAGGTTGTCCTCTAGGCGTCGTCCTCGAGGTCGTTTTAGAAGTCGTCCGTGAGGTCGTCCTTGAGGTTGTCCTAGACGTCGTCTTAGACGTCGTCCTTAGGCATCGTCCTTGAGGTCGTCCAAGAAGTCGTCCTTGACGTCGTCTGATCATAGTACAGCTTCGCTGGTCTTCCTTCTTCACCAGAGTAGAAAGGATGAAAGTTTTTTTAACGCACATTTATTCGACCAGGCTCAGGAATCAAGTGGCGGACCCAGCCCTCGCACGCCTTGGCCGCACAGTCTGTCTTCCATACGCCCGCACGGCACAGAAGTTGTGGCTACTGCTCTTCCTAGTTAGTCTAGATTCGCACACCCCAGTGACGTGCACCTAGCACTTGCCTACATGAAGAAAACGTTTGGCGTCGCTAGCATCGTTCTAAATGGTAGCCCACAGCAGCGTCTCTTGCAAACAATCATAGCATCAGGTTACCGTAAAGGTTTTCTTCTTTCAAGCTTCGTAATCATTTTATGAACACAAATGGCTAAACATTAATTTGTTTCACAACTTCATCTAACTTAATTTGATTAATGGAAATATAATTTTAAAACATCAAGTTGAAGAACGAAGTTCGTGATTGTACTTTTTAACGTGTCGATAACTAACAGAGCCTCTAGAGTTGGGAAATGGTATACCAATGGTATCGGTTTCGCGGTCTTACCAACGTCTTGGCAATGGGACGTTTGTAAACATATTAGGGCTGGACGTCGATCGATTTACCTAACGATTAATCGATTGATGTTTTAATCGCGAATAAATATTTTTATCCGCTTAATCAGTAAACTTTTTGGCAACCCCAAAAGAAAATTAAACTCTTTCTCCATGCAGACGTGGATGAGAATACCTGTATAAAGGCAAACTTTTAGGTAACAATGTAACCTAAACTATAGGGGCGATATCCGTAACTCCAAAAAAGTGCATATGGTTACACGTATTCTAGCCACCTCTACGCCGTGCGAGTGTCTGTTTAGCGCAGCAGAGCCTATTGTAAGCAATCCAAGTAGATCCCTCTTGCCGGAAAGTGTCAACGAACCCCGTTGCCTTATGCAGATGAAGTGTGAGTGTCTCCAGCATCTGTCAGTGTAAGCTTTTTTGAACGGTTCTGAACTCAACATCGAGGTTGATTCATGATCAAATTCTTGTTGCGTCGTTCATCACATAATCAGGAAAAGCACAAAAAATAAATACACATGACAACGTTTTAAAAAATTTCGCCTTTTAAAAATTCTTTGCAAGGGAACGAACGAGACCGATTAATCGAATAAAGAGAGGCGTATAATCGGGTTAACATTTTAATCGACGCCAGGCCCTAACACGTATGCATTGTTTAAAGAAACTTCAACAACCACTTTTTTTTTCTTCTAGTTTTGAGCTTAGAAATTAAACCGTACATGTTGCCATGAGATGCGTAAAGAGGTATTCAGGCAGATTTCTCAGCTACTCAAATGAGTAGTTTAGAAGTAGTTCAAAATTATAATTGCGAAAACAAAACAAACATGTGATGCCAAAATCAATATTAACAATTTCCCTCACTATTCGGTATCGTAACACCATGTGTTCTAAAAACAGCAGGTCGAGTAGGCTGTCTAGAAACCAGGCTGTTTCAAGCAGATTTTTGTGCAGCCGAGCTGGGGCTAAAGCGAGCTTCTGCAGCATTAATTTATTTCCATCGAACTTCTTGTAATCGTTTGGAAACATGTTCCCACACCACATAGTGACCTGCAACCACAATTGTCTCAGCGTTGGAAATAAAGGCTTTCAGTTTAAAACAAAAATGAGGACCAGACACGAATCTTTAGAAATACTTTTACCTATTATATGGGTTATTGAAACGTGTCTATTCACGTGCTGAATAAATGTTGAGGCAAGTCAGCAACTATAAACGTTTTGGTTACAAAGCGAGATCCGCCGGGCTTTTAGCTACCAACCCTATTGAAAATAATTCTAAAAGGCCCATCAGCCTTGAAGAATTATGGGACCTCACAGACCTTAAAAACCCTTCAAAAATACCCTACACGAAAACCCCGCAGAAAAACCCTCCAGCCCCACAGCCCTTCAACCCTTTAGACACCCAAATGACTGAACCGAAGACAAAAATGCAGTTCAAAACGTTATTGAAAATTTATTGCGGACATTGAGCTTTACATGGATATTAAAACTAAAAAAAAACGATAAAAACCAACGCTTGTTCAAACGCGGGCGCAAGCAGCTGTAGACGAAAGAGATCATATCAAATAGTAACAACTACTGACTTCTTTATCACAACGAAAATATCTTTCAAAGTACTCACAATGTCGCTGTGTAAATTCCTGATGTACGGTAGTTCAGCTAATAAAACCTAGCAGGTACACCTCACGGACACATACACAGTCTCAGTAAGCACGTGTAGCGAACACCACGAACTCGCAAGCAGCACCCGTCACCGCTGAGAAATCCTGAGCACAGTCACGGTTTCGTCCATGATGCCGTCGGGGCGGCGTCTTCTGCGTATTTTTCGCTTGCTGGATGCTTCTGAAGCCGGACGGACGAAGAGGCGCAAGGAACAAGGCAGGACAGCGGCCGTCATGCACCGTCTCAGGACCCACAGTGCCATGATCCCGGTGCGCAGGCACTACATGGGGTGAAACGCTGATCCCGCCTGCCAGGCTTGGGGCGAGTAGGCCGACACCGGCCGCCATATCCTCGAATGCGCTGAACACGATGGCGCTCGAGCGGTGCTGAAGGCGGCCAACGCCGGACTGGGGTTCACCTGCGGAACCAAGGAAGAAACTGCACGGATCAAAACAGACCAAGGGGCGAACCCTCAAAGCGATGCTCACCTCTCTGGAGGAAACCGGTCCGTTCCAGATATCCATGGCGGAAGAAGCAGACCGCCCACGAGTGGAAAGAAAATGGCTATAGCGGCCTCCTAGCTAGCTTCCTCGGGACCTCGGCTTCCTCACACCACTCTCTCCCGCCCACCACTGGAGACGCGTGTTGCCCGGCCCTGGTGGTTCTGCACCCTCTCCCCATATCCGGGCGGAGAGAAGCGCAGTGTGTGAGTGTAGGCGTTGTAAAAGAGGGGGGGGGGGGGACAATTTGAGTTGCCTGTTCGTGTTTTCGACGACGACGAAAAAGAGATAACGCCCGACTCTGGTGAAAAGCAAAATGGTTCTGTTTATTTTCTCCTTTTTTGGGGACCGTCCCCTGCGGAGGAACCGGTTCCCCGGACGAGTCACTGCCGCTTCGCCTTCGCAATCTCCCTCGCGTCCCTCTTTTGGGGCAAAGCGCTGCTCTCGGCTTGCCCTTTTTTATTATTATTCGTGCAACAAGCAAAGCTTGTTCGCGTCAAAACGCCGCTCGGCCAGCGCCTCGTCAATTCTACACATGGGGCGATCGCCCGCAGTGGCCTCCTTGGCGACCGAACACCCGACCAGTGACAGACGGGTCCACGAGCCCACTCGTGTTTGATAGAAGTGCAGTAATAAAAATCTGACTGAACACACACAGGATCGACATTCTCCAAATACTTATTTTTTCCCCTTTGCGAACAATACGTAGCTATGTTCTAATTCTGCGAAATGTCTTTTCTCCACGTAAGCCGTGGCCCCACAGACATCTCAAGAAGCCTGAAGGTTTTCCCGACCCCATTAGAAAAGCTCTTGACAGGCTTTCAGACATTTCAAGGCATTGTAACGGGCGCTTCAGACATTTTAGGAGAGCCTTTGACGGGTCCAGCGAACCCACCAGAAAATATCGGTACCCCCTTCAAACACCTCAGAAATCCCTGAAGTCCCCTTCACAGCCTTTAAAAAAATCCTGAAGTCCCATCAGAGCGATTTTGAATAGGGAAGACTGCCATTTATTATCTTTTTTTATTATTTATCTTATTTTTATTACCTACCAAGACTGCCATCAAACTCCGTGTAACTGTACAGCTCTATTGTTAGCTGCCAAACAAGGAGCTGGTTCCCTGGAATGTGATTATCTGCGAATGAGTTTAGCAAGGAGGCTATCCGTTTTCTTCGCCATTCCTAAACTTCACCCACGCCTCCGTCCTTCTTTTTTTCGTTCCTGTCTGCCCGTCCGACAGATAGAGGGCGCAGGGGCACTCGTCACCATGAAATGCCTTTATTTTGGTTGGTTTCGTATTCAGTCTGCTCAAGGCTGTGTTGGTGTTTATTGGGGATTTCGCTTCATTTTAGTACACAAATATATTTACTGTAGAACATAGCCAATGAAAGAGTGGCGCTGAGCCACTGTCAAAACTACAAGGTGGTTTCAAACTTATTCGCCGACAATCTTTACGAACAGCTTATGGTGCATCTGGCATAGCCTCCTTCATTCCAGAAAGCCTGTTGATTCCACGACGAAGCCATTGAGCGCGCGGTCGCCACAAAAAGACGATGAGCAGTGCCGAACCGTTACCCATATGGTAGCGCAGAGCCCCTTGTCGGGTAACCCTTCAGCCAGCGCCAACAATACGCGCGGCTGCCTTTCCGTGAAACAACAAGCCGCCACGGAGAAAAAAGAAAGGAGGATACCGGCGCCTGGAGAAAGAGGAGAAACGGAATAGAGGAGAGTCGACGCTAAAAGTTCTGTTTTCCTAAAAAACACTAAAAACGTGCGTTCGTGATTCCGGATTTTACCACTGCTGCATTGTTTGGCGCAGCCAGAGAGAGCCCCTGCGCGAACACTCTTCTCTGATCCCTTTTAATTTATACAGCGGCCATGTTCGTTAGCGATTTGACAGGCTTTCTTGAATAATGGAGCCTATGCCTCTAGTCTTGTTCGCTGTTAAGTTTTGCCAGGTTCCGCGGGGAATGAACAAAACTAATGCATAGAAAGTATTACCATCATCGACGACCGTACCCGCGGTTACTGGTTTAAAAAAATAAGAAGAAGACTATTCAATGGATGCGTAGTGTAAAAGCACGTCGTTATCTTGATTTACATTGCTATTAACAATGTGCTTAATCGCGAGGAACAGATGAACTCGCAAGTTCATCTGTTCTTTGCACGGGCACACATTTTTGTAAACTTCGCATTTTGGAAAAATCTCATATTATAACTCAGACAATGTAAAAAAGTAATTTTGTTTCGTTTTTTTAGGAGTTCAGTATTTGTGAAATATTTCAATAGTCAATCAACGGGTAGAATGTTTCGTTAAGAGCCCTGTTAAGGAACCCATTAGCTTCATTTCACAATGCTGGTCTTGCGAAATAACTATTCGTTATGCGGACGTTTGCTTTCAACGTGCTCTAGATATAAGATACGTGAGAGATCCGTCAGGGGACGTCTGGCATCTTTGTTCCGTAAAATTTGCCAAATTAATTCATTGGGGCGCAAGAGAAGTGATATCTAGCAAGTTGGGCTGAAGTCGAATGCCAGGACATTTATTTGATAGAGCAATAGCCCCCTATATACTGACAAAGCCAGGCAGATCGCCACGAGAAGCGGCCGCTGAAATGGAAAAGGTGGAGCTGCAGACGACGGATGATAGGAGAGCCACGTGACCGGCGCCCCGCTGCAGTGAGACGCTGAAACACACCTCTCCCGAGCGAACAAGTGTGTTTTGGGTCCTCGCTGCTGCAAAAGCTGTGCGCTGACGTACAGGGTTCCCGAGAAACGGCTCTTTGATGGCCTGTGCTACCAGATCCTTGCGCTGCAAATCTGCGATCGGGCACTTCATGGTTCCGTCGTCAAACTGCCAGGCTTGTGAGCATAAAATAAGCTATGATGGAACAAATGGTCTTTCAACATTTAGTCGTCACCAGCAACCTAAGGTAAATTCGCTATCTAGCATAGACAACGAAACATTTAGGTTATTCCCATGCAAGTGGCTGTCCAATGGCAGCACATAACACCACGCGCGTCGCCGAGCAAGCTGGTACGTGGCCGAAGTATGCCGTGCTTGGCTGTCGCGTGGATGATCCAATTTCGATTCCAGGAGTCAGAATGTCTTTTTATTTATTCTTTTTCCTTTGCGTTCTCGTAAGTTCGGGAACCTTCTCGTCTGATCGGGTTACGAATGTTCTACGCGCCGAACGCTCTACGCCGAATGTTCCAGAAACCCAGACGGGTACGAAAGGTGCCCCGCGTGGCGAGCGGGATTCAGTCTCGCCCCTGCGTTCGATCCTGCTGTTTTGCCGCCATCGACGCCTGCGAAGCTAGCCTTTTTTTCTATTTTGTTTTCGGCACAAGTTCACCGCATTAAACGCTTAGTTTCCTTCAGTTTTCGTCGCCTCATCAATTGTCATTAGTGACAATATTACGGGCCTAAGGCATTATCGGGTTGTATATGGCCAATTGTTTAATTGGGGAAGTAAAAACATTTGTGTTGAAGTAATTGAAAAAAAATCGTTGAATATTTATTTTGAGATAATCGTTAAATAACTTAAATGACTGCAGATATGAGACCGAGCACAGTGTGCAGTGTCTGAATTGATAAATAAACCGTAAACCGATCAAGCAAATATTTACACCGCATGAACGTCTAATATATTTAGGTGTAGTATATGAACAAACAAACTGCTGGGTGTTACTGTACCACCATTCCAAGGATCTTATAAAATGCAGGTTGCACTCGTTACCCAGCTACACTAATTGTCTCATAAAATTATAATAAACTTTTTTTATATATTTGTTAAAAAAGCTGCACTCTAAAAAATGTCTGCGCGACTACTTACCCGCAAAACACTCGAACAGCCAATCCCTGAGATCTACGAAATCAGCTCAGCGAAGGATGAGGCGGAACATCTGTTTAGACCTTAAAATGAAGTCAGCGCTGTGGTATTGCACAATCCAAGCATGACGCTTTTCATTACGTAATGCCACAGCGCAGACTTCATTTTTAGGTCTAAACGGATGTTCTACCTCATCATTCGCTGAGTTGATTTCGTAGATCGCAGAGATTGGCTCTTTGAGTGTATTTCGGGTAAGTAGACGCGCAGGCATTTCTTAGAGTGCACTTTTCTGAAATATTTCGCCACTATCGCAGATCATACATTAGTTGCTATACGTAAGGGACTGCTTGCCGAATTACCTAACTTTAGGAAGAACGTCATGAATGTGGGTACAGAGCGCAAACAAGCGATCGCCAGTTTTTTCAGTTTTTCTCTCTGAAACCATGGGATTGCCTCTAAGTTATTATTGGTACGGAAAGAGCTCAATTAGCTTTATAATGTAAGCGATAAAAGTTCGTGCTCGATAATACTATTTAGAATTAAAATGCAAAAATGCGCCGATGTCGTGTTCGCGCTAACAGTGTCGCGATGATTACATGCGCTGCATGTGCCAGCGTCTGCAGCAATTAATGATTTAATGAAAACACTAAAATAGCAGGTTATTTTGGTTATTTATTTGGAATCTTTTACGACAGGAAAGCGACCTAGGTCCCTGCAGCATTTTTTGTGCATGGGAAATTTAGCGAAAGGAATATTCACAATTGGCCTCTCAACCACTAAATATCCAACGTGCGTCAGTGCGAACGTTAATTTCTGTGACCCCTCTGGCCTCTTCATACGTATCTGGTCCGCCAACCGTAAAAATAATCAAAACGTGTTGTAAAATTAACTGCAGAATTTGGGCAGATAACATCATGTATCTAGATGATAACAATTAGCATGTGACGCCACTTTAAGGGGATAACTCAACGAAATTTGAAATATACCCGTCGTGTTAAAAATTGGTTTAATATGATCCACGATATTCGTAAATGACAATCGCACGTTTGTATTTTGAGCCTGGTGGCTGTATTTTTCGATATAAACGGCCCACTCTGGCAAGCGCTTGAAGAGTGACCAGCGGAGAGCACGTGACATCCGACGCAATCGTGACGTAGTTCATCTCGGGACGAGCAAAGCTGCGGAGAGGCTGACGTCGTGAGGATGGCCTAGTCGTTCCAGCCACCGAAACGTCTGCTTTTGGACGAATTTTTAGTGACGGGTTAATCATCTATAATCTTGTAGAGGGACAATGGCGACTTCTGGGACACACAAAAGAGATTTTGGGGAGAGGCAATTCCTCCTTCCCTACTTCTCTCGTGGTGGCCGGAGGCGAGACAGTCACCGTCACTACCTGTCAAGGTTTCTAGACGGGCATTACAAACGAGGCGTTAGCGACATCCACCGGGTGCTATTTGCTAATCGTTTAATTCGTTTTAAAATTCTTTTTCGTGTCTTTTTTAACAAGATATTGGTGTGTCCGATGTGATACTGCTCCTTTGAACACATATTGACAAAAAAATAAGCACCGAAATTTTGTTGTAGTATCTTTTTAAAGAGTGAGGCAAGAAATATGGTAAAACGCTACAAAAAGCACGAATACAACACATTCGCCAATGTGCGGAAAGGAGAGCGAAACGATCAGTTGAAGCCAACTTATGGCAGCCGTGTCTCTTGATATCAAGATGCCAGCGCCATTGCGACGGAAGGTGAAAAGGATTATATGTACAGTATGTGCTCAATACATTTTGCCTCCTGGGCTGTAACTTCTTTATTGGGTGATGAAATTGTGAGATGTTACTTTCAAAATGAAGTTTTGTCTCCTCTTTCCCATGAGCACATGACATTCAGATATCGTCCACACCATCGGTGACGCACCTCACCCACCGGTGCACTAGTCTGGAGGCCGTCGTAGAAGAAAGAGGGCGACTGTTGACGACGCTATTGGCGCACTGCATTGGTGACCTCTTCGACGAACGCGAACCGCCAACCCTTTAGAAATTTAAGGTATTTTAGTAGATCGCGCCGATACCCCTGATAACGACACGG
The DNA here is from genome assembly GCA_013358835.2 of Ixodes persulcatus. NCBI lineage: Eukaryota > Metazoa > Arthropoda > Arachnida > Ixodida > Ixodidae > Ixodes > Ixodes persulcatus. The sequence continues at coordinate 20,433 of JABSTQ010005247.1, forward strand.
TGAATGCGCAAAGGCAGCGACGAAATATCTCGGTAAGTCTTATGGCGCGAAATCCAGGCAACAAGGTCAGCGAGGCAGAACATCTTGGAACTACTGTTCCTCTAGCGCGGCGCGGCGTTGGTTTGATCAACAGCCTCCCTCATTTTTTTACGAGGGCTTGCTGAGACTAGGCCACCGGTAGCGGAAGTTCACTGCCACAAAAGGAGAAAGGGGGAAGGAGGGGGGGGGGGGAGGTTATCTCGAAGAGTGACGTGCTCCTGGGAAGGAAGGGATCCCAGACTTTCTTTTGAATGTATTTTTGTCAATGCCGTCGCTGAATATAAAAGCTTCAGTCCAGCAGAAAAAACCCACAAAATACCCCTTGTGTGTAAGAATATTTCTATAAGTACTTTGCGAGGCACCACAAATATACGGGTTTTGGAAATGCGGCCTTCTGTGGTGATTAAGCTCTCCAGGTTTCGAAAAATGCGAATACAAGTAATTTACACATAAAAATTACTTTTTTAGCTCTCCACTAAATTGTGGCACAGATTGTTTTTCCCATAAGTATTAAAGCTCCATTATCATATGATTGAAAATTGAGAAGCCGTAAATAAAAATTGTTCAGCAAACAGATGCGCGTGGTTTAGTTCGCTGACATTCTACCATACTTATTATTAGACTATTTGAGCAGATCGTTCCGATACCTCCGATAACGACACGGTGAATGCGCAAAGGCAGCGACGGCGTATCAGATATCGTTATAGCACCGATCGGAACGATCTACTAAAACTCTATTACCTCTGTTCCCTTTTCCTTTCACGCGCAGTTGGAGACCGAAGTGGAGCGCTACGAGATGGTTGCCGAGCTGGGTGCAGCACATCTGCTCCATTTTGTGAGATACTTTTGCTATGTAGTATATTTTTACAAGCGCTGCATTGCTAGCAAAGCGCCAGCAGAAATACTTGGTGGTGCGCCACATTGTTGATGCACCAAGTGCGCCTAAAACATACACGTAATGTGTTATGAATCGGGAGGCACGTCCTAAAGCAAGCCAGGCAAAAACGGCGTCAGCAAGAAACCGGCAACAATATTTATTAGAGGCTAATTTAAATAATTGTCTTGCCTTGTAAAGGTATAGCGTAGTTCGGTTTTTCTGAAAAATATTAAACAACGTCTCTGACATTTCCATTGACGGGGATCGCACGCAGATGACCTAGTCCCTTGCATATTGCACTTGTGGCTCTATTTTTTTACAGGCGACAGCAAGCACTCGGTCAAAAGCAGACGACGGTTTCAGTGCTTGCTGCAGAGGTTCACCTAATTAATTGGGCCTATCTGAGTTCTCATCTGGTAAAATATGTGTGTAGATAACAGTTGCTTACTTTAAAGAGAGTTGCCCTGCTAATAGTTTTGTTCCCAATATTCGTCTTTTTAGGTAGTGATTAAATATAAGGTTTTTTTTGTAGCTTTTTAATATGGATACTATTGCTGCGTTTCAAATCTTTTCAGTAAATATGACTCTCTCTAACCGGCGATCCCACGTTGAAACTATACTGCGTTTTCAAGTC
>JABSTQ010005248.1:0-30598 GCA_013358835.2 Ixodes persulcatus
AGAATAAAACAACATGGCATAAAAACGCGTTTTAGAGACATATTCACAATTTTGTGCAAATAAACCATGTTTCATAATATTTCACAAAACATATCAAAATGCGCGTTTTTAAATATTATTTACGAATATATAAAAATAATATGCCCACCTTTAATTGTCTTGTTGTTATTATCGCGGAAAAGCGGCTGATTTTTCCAAATGTGGCAAGATTGCGCGTCAATATTTAAAAAAACACCATATTTTTTTTTAAAACTCCCTTTGGCACTTTGTAGTGACTTTAACTAACCTGTGATGGCAAAACATTGAGTAACATATGACCTCCGAACGGGAAAACCTACGACAAACCTTACTCGGAGCAAGCCGACGTCTTCGTTATAGTGGCCTTGCCGCATAACGTCGCCTTCATGGAGGCGTCACAAGCTGGAAAGCGGGATTCTATTGTAGAGAGTGGAAAGCCCTGCTGTCCCGAGCATTGCTTTATTGTTGTGTGACCATACCCCCCCCCCCCTCCCCCCTCCCCGCGCACTTCTTCCCACCCCTTATCTCGAACAAGAAACGCCTGCGAACGTCACTGCTGGTGGCGGTTACGAATCATACCTGGAAACCCAAAGCTAAATACGTGAAGTGTCAGTTACGGGAAATTAAGGTGACAGTAGCTGTAAGGCAAAATAGGCAGGTCAGTTGGTCAGAAAACATTCCGATCTAAACCCTAAGACAAGAAAAAAAAGGGACACTGTGAAACGAAATCTCAAACGCAGCTTACCTTATTGACAAGAAGAACGACAATAAACGCATGCCCACACAGAAGGAAAAAATAAGGAAGATAAAGACATTCGACCGCAAAGACTTGTCCGAACCTAACCGGACAAAGTAAATCCCTTCAAGTTTAAGAATAGCAACGGGAACGGGCACCTCTCCCAAGGACCTAAATAGATGAGTTTCACCTCGCTATGTGAACTGACCGAGACAGAACCCCTAATTCCCCTCTCCCATTTTACTGCCGTAACCCCCTTTCCCCAACACTCACACACACACGCAAACTACACTCCAAAATCGAAAACGCCAAAAAAAAAACAAAAAACATCACAGTAAAGGAAACTTTCACACGGTGATTCAAAACAAAAAACGGCGTACTATCGTTGTGCTTACACGAGACTCGATATCTGGTGCTCAATAAGTGGAACTGCAAACAAAAAACACCAGCTTAACCGTGCGCTACGTATCAATTATATGCCTTTGTTGCATACTTTAAAAATCTCCATGCAAATCATAAAATTTTGTGTTTTTGCAACCATCGGTATTGAGCTGAGACCCAGGATTTTTTTCTCTTAGCTTTCAGGAATGTAGTATATTAATTACAGAACGTAACTATAGTGGACAGCGTGCACTGGGTGTACAAGATCCCTTTCGTCCCATGACCATAACTTTGGCTTTTCCTTTTGAACTCTACGTCTTTTTCTTGTAGAAGGAGCTTGGGTTTCCGTGTCGCGATCCTCATCATCACTTTCATCACTTTCATCACTTTGGCTGGTGTCTTCCGAGTTATCACCACACCTGCCTTGATCATCCTCTATGGCATATTTGATGTCATTATCCTCGCTCTCTAAAAAATCCTCATCACTTCCTCACGGCAGACCGTCTTTAATTAGGACATTGATTCCTGATTCAGATAGGGGTATATCCAATAAGGCATCGATGTCTACATCTCTCAAAGGCGATTTGGTAGCAGACCGTTTGCCACAAAAACAGAAATAACAAATCTAGTTTTTTTTCCTTCGAATATGTAGAATTATGGAGCTTTACTCATTACAACAAAAAATTTGACCATTCCAGTATAGTTACAGCGCCGCTGACCAAAAACAATTTGTGCATAGCACATAGCCCCGTAATGCTGCTGTTCATGGAGTCCACCAGAGTGGACAAGCCACAAATAGATCACTTACTGAACAATGAAGACTTATTGAACATTCATATTTACACAGATTACACCTCAAGACTTCCTCGAAGGCATGAAAATGTTTAACAGAGGGTTAATAAGTTTGTCCAGCAGTGTACGACGCTTTTCGCGCGGATGTACGTGCCTTATCTGGAATTTTTGGAAGCTGCCATCTCAGATGTTGAATATGTCAACACAAGTGGAACGGTGGCGCCATCTATGAGTGGCAATCGAAAACCCATATGTCCACTGAAGGGGGCACCATGCGTACCGGTATTATGCGGCCTGGCAGTTTATTTAAAAATTAAATAACTTTGTTCGCTGAGGTGGCCACTATGCAAAAGAGGGATATCTACAAGGGAAGACAGAAGTTGATAATCACAAGGACATTTTCTTTTGGAACTCTGACCGGATATTCAGACGGAGAGAGGAATTCAGAACCTCTCAAAAAGGTGTTTGCGAGGACGTTTTGAGTTCTGTCATTTACGAAGCGAGTAGAAGTCAAGTGTCAGATCGAAAAGCCATGGCCCAACGATTCAGCATCGTGCAAGTGTTCGGTGTGGACTATCTACGGAGACACAAAAAGAAAGCACCTCGTACCGTTAAGGAGACTCAAAAATGTGCGGTTTGAAAAGCTACTGGATCCACGGACAGTGAACGAATCTGATCTTTTATGTCAGCATTGCGTAAAATACCCCCAGAATGAGATTGCGCCTCACAACGTGAGTACATCAAACTCTTCTTTCCGAGACCCTCATGAAATTCAGGCTGAAGTGAGTCAAGACTTGTGTGCTCCTAGTCCGTGAATAACTCCATGAAAACCACGTAAAACCCTTAAAAAAAGACAAAAAGGCGCGAAGGTTTTTGAAGAAAAAAACAAGCTCTAATGAGTTTTTTGATTAGGAGAAAGCTGTCAAGCGTTTATGGCGTGAAAACCGGCGAAGACAGTTGTGAGGACTGCGCGGAGTGGTTTGATGCGTTCCGCGAAGCGCTGAAGGCATGCGGGTCCCACGAGGAACGCGAGCCATTGTACACGCTTCTGCCGCCAAGCATCTCTAAGAAAGAAATATTGCGTCTGGTGTCGGAAGCGACTGCCTACATGATTGATCAAGCAAGAAAACAGAAGCGTAAAAGTTGTGTATGGGCAACCCTAGATCCCTAGATGGGGGAAAAAGGCGAATGCCGAAGACGTGAGTGTTTCAATTGAGTACTACACACGCGACGACCTCGCATGCTCAGTTCAAAGCCCCAACAAAAAGTACGTCGTCGTAGCTATGATCAACGACATGTCCAAAGTCGTAGAAATGTTTATGAGCGGCTCTACAAAGGCAGTTTACCAGCGGTTTAGGAAGGACCATCCCCATCCAGAACTAGGCATCTCCAAATTGTATTTCTTACCACCAAACTTGCTAAAAAAAAGTCCCGAGCCCGAGGTGTGCGCATGCATATATTGCGTCAATTTTTAGTCGCTTTTAACGACAATAACAAACGCCCCAAAGAAGAGAGTTACTGAAGACGACCTCGAGCGCATCTGCCTCTGCAGCGCTCTACAAAATAATTGCTTCCTGCGCCGTTGCGAAAAGTGCCTAAAAACGCAGAGCATTTCGCTGCAGTTGCTTCATCTCGACGAAAACGAAGACCTCTGCAGCATTTCGCGTTATGGGACGCCGGCGAACTCGTCAAAAAGATTATGGACACTCCCACTTTCCTACGAGAACTGGAGAGCGAAAATCATGTGAGGCATTCTTACATCCTTGACCTACAACGAGGCCTGATACATGACACAAAAACCGGCTTACCACCGAAGGCAGTTATGTTCCACTTCAATTTTTCAGAAAATTGAACATTAATCTTCCCAACCGAAGTGCAGAGTTTTCATTTGAAAAGAACTCAAGTGTCTCTCTTCACATGTGTATTTATGTCCAAGCAAGGCACGCAAAGCTCTGCCGTTGTCAGCGATGACACGACACATGACACAACTGACGCTCTTCTAACCATAGAGGCCATAGAAGAGTAAATTGATGAACATCACCCAGTCTTTTCTTATATCATTTTTGTGTCAGATGAAGCGGCGGCGCATTTTCAAGAATCGCTTCCAATTACACGAATTGTCTCGGAAACCGTACTCTTCGGCAAGATGGATCTTTTCAGCCACTGGACGCGGAAAAAGCACTCATGATGGAGAAGGTGGTGCTCTCACACACCACGCAACGCTCACCGACTAGAGATCTTCGCTCAACTCAACGATTGCCACCGCTTAAGACTTTGTGGAAGTGCTACGTGAAAAAGTAACAAATGTCTGCATTTTCCACCTGTCTGCGGAACTAGTTCGAGAGTTTTGTGCGGTGAAGCAAACAGAGTGGACCACCGTAAAGCCTGTGAGAGGAATTCAGGAATCTCATCAGTGGAAGTCATCATATGCCCAGGGGCCGGATGGATACATGGCCACTTGCGCAACTGAGAGTTGTAATCTTATGTTTGCATAGTTAGCGAGTTTGCAGAGTGGGGCCATTTTGTTTTTGTGGACTGTAAGCTAATTAATGGTATTCCACCTCAAAGTTTCCTTTTCGCGTCTGTTATACTCACCCCTTATGAAAAAAAAAAGTTTCAAAAATATAAAATGCATGCCATAACTAACACTCAAAATGTTTGGTGCTGTGCGGAAAAGCCGCTATGGCGGAGACGTCAGCTCGCTGTGAGTGAGGTTTTGTCGTAGCTTTTCGCGTTTGGAGGTCATATCTTACTCAACCTTTTTGCCACCACAGGTTCGTTCAAGTCACTGCAAAGTGCCAAGAGGAGTTAAAAAACAATAAAAGACCCAGTTTTTTTGTGAATATCGTCGCAATTATCTTGCCACATTTTGAACAATAAGCGGCATTTGCGCGTTAATAACAAAAAGATAATTAACAGTTGGAATATTATCTTTATATATTTGTGAAGAATATTTAAAGACACACATTTTGATTTGTTTTGTGAAGTATTATAACAGCTGGTTTATTTGCAAAAAAAGTGTGAATATTTCTCTAAAACGCGTTTTTATGCCACGTTTCATCATTTTGTTAGCATGGAAATGCTTATTGATATCTTTAATTTCTTTTGTATGTGTTGTATATCTTTTGTAAAATGTACTAAAAAGTTAGGGTGACGTAAAAGCTTCGATGACGAAGTGACGACTGTGGAAGGTTGCATCGTCAAATATTCTTAATTCTAACGCCTCGAGCTCTATTTTGTATCTCAGCCAGAAAAAAATATTGTTACGGCGTTCATGTATAGCTGTATGTTCCTCCCAAGAACATGGCTTTTAGATATATATTTCAACAAAAATATCAAAATTAGGAAAGGGACCATCACTGCATGAACTGGCGTGGAATCACCCCGCTTTCTTATTCGATCAGTTGTACAATGAAATCAAGGCGTTTAAAGTGAATTGCCCACAACTCTACAAAATTAAAGAAAATAAACAACAAACAGATCTCGGACTGTATGGCCAAAAAAAGGACAAAGAGAAGTAGAGAGAACACAATGCGTGTTGTCTACACCCCTCTTTGACCTTTTTTGCGTTCAGTTCGAGATGAAATACCAACTAGCCCAACTCACCGTTTTGCCACCCTGCAGGCTTCTTAATTCGTCACTTTTGCCGACGTAGGAATTAGGTATGTTCGATTGATAAATTTTCGTTGATGAACCATTTCCGCTCCCCGAGAAAATGTTGGGACGAGTGTGGGCATTTGATAAAGAAATCCTTAAGACCAGGAATTCTGGAGAATTTATATTTACTATGCTCATTTCGTTCGAGTTTTCGAGGCGAACTTTATAACTAATGAATACGACCACCATGTGAAAAACATGATAATGGAACATTATAGAGCTTTCCGCTATCTATTTTACTCCTTTTTAGAGCGCAGCTCTAAGGCGCCTGTTTTCGGCATGAGCGGCGTCGGCGTATCCGCGCGGTGCATTATGGCAAACGTCCCATAATGCACCGCGGTGACGCGCGCGTTATATTATGGGACGTTTTTCATTATGCACCCTGCGAAGAGATGAGGAGGGGGAAAGACGAAGGGGAGGAGAAGGAAGGAGGAGGGGAGGAGGAGTGAGCAGGAGAGGGAGGAGGAGGAGGAAGGAGGAAGGGAGGAGGAAGGAGGATGAGGATAGAGGAGATGGGTGGAGGATGTGGAGGAGGAGGCGAGGAGGAAGAGGAATAGGGGGAGAAAGCAAGGAGCACGGGAGGAGTAGATGAGGATGAGGAGGGAGGAGGAGAGGGTAAAGATGAGGAGAAGAGGCGTACCGTCCGCTCCGCACCCTTCTCTCCTCCTCCTCAAGAGCTGCGCTCTAATTCGGCATTGCGGAAAGTTGTAAACGTCTTTCATTATTTTTACTTCCCACATGAACGAACTACCGCAAAAATAATTTATTAGTTTTGCCCAAGAACGAAAAAAATCTTAGTTCGGTCTGGTTCAGCTCCGCCACGCACTTTTCACGCGCCCTTGCTTCAGGTATGAACCGAAAACCACATATAAAACATGTCGGTTACGCTCCGGAGCAAAAAAAAAAGAACAATTTATTTATTTCCGGTTCAACTCCGGTTCGCGCGAAAATAACGGCTTTTTTTCCGGTTTTTGTTTCACGGATCGGATTCGGATCAATACCCTGGTTACGACAACTTAGGTAGGAAGCTCGTAAGTTTAGAACATCATTAGAGAATGAGAATCAGTATTCATTAACGTAAAAGCACCGTTCTCGTATGAAAAAACTAAAACTTCCTATGTCCCGGGAGCTCTCGATCCCCAAGAGAGCGGGATCTTGATTGGCAACGGCGTCTTCGGCAGCACGAACTACCAATCGGAGAGCTCGGCATGGTTCAGAGCGGTTCGGAGCACGTGGATTTGGAATAACAAACGCAGGTGGCCTTTCCACTTACGCTGGGGTTCGTGTTCATGCAGTGAAATGTCGATGCTAACACGATTGAAAAGGGCTTAAATGGGCTCGAACACCGAGGCCGGGAAAACCGATTTCGTCGACTGCTACGAACTTGATCGCTTTGAAGTCAACTCAACTGGCATCGCTGCGAAAGAAGATGGCCCGTGCCGGTCGTTTGCAAAGCGGCATAGATAGAAACAAATCGCCGCAGCGTTTTTCGCTCCCTCGGAGATGATGGAGCGAGCCGACGTCCAAGAAGATACGTTTGAATTACGAGAGTGTCAGCGAGAGCCACGTAAATACTTGTTCATGTCGTGTATCGTGCTCTTCACAGATGGCGCCAAGCGAAAAATGGGGAGTTCGGCAACGCACGGGATACACGAGGCACGCGGGGGGGCACACGTCCTTGTAAATCGAACCAGGCGGAACGGTCTGAGATACTGCTGAGTAAATGCTTGTTTTAACGTTCGAGCTCCTCAATTTCTGACCGGAAGCGCCACATGGTGGAAGCGGCGGTTTGAGTAGCGATCTGGGGTACCAGTCTCTTCGGAAACGATGGGGTTTCGTAAGCAACAAGGAGTCAACCGGTCATCGGTGAGCCAAGTTTCAACATGCCTAACGAAAACGGTTTTTTGCCGAAGCCACTCAATGGACTACTGCGACGAAGCAGAAAAATGTCGCTAATTTCTTCAACCCGTTCGCAACTGAACTTTCCAACAAGTTAGACTTTAGCGACCCAACCGACTGAAAACGTTGAATATCACGTTGGGAGTGCTGCCGCTTAGTGTCAGGACTTCACCTCAGCGACGCGCAAACACAGGTGAATACCCTTCTGTTGCTGTTTTTGTTGTCTTCTGTGCTGTCTTTGTTGTTGTTGTGGTTGTTGTTGAACAGTTGGCAAAATTTTTCCAAAGAGTAGCCGAAAAGACAAAACAACTTAGGGAGCTGCTTCTCAATGAAAAAAAATCGGTGTTGGCATGGATATCAACGGAGAGCGTTCGAGCATGTCAAGGGCGACTTGACAACTCCCGTTCTCTGCTACTACAATGCCATGAAGCCTTTGACAATAGCAGCGGGTTCGCCATTGTATGTATGGCTTAGGTGCCGTGCTCCTCCGAACAGACGATGAGGGGAAGCACCAGCCAGTTGCATATACATCCAAAGCGTTGTCGCCTACAGCGAAAAAGTATGCTCAGGTTGAAAACGAAGCACTCGCTGATACATGGGCATGTGAACATTCCAGAATGTACGTGCTCGGATTCAGCTTCCTCATTCAGACCGATGATAAGCCCTTGGTGTCTTTGTTCTCGACGAAGCGAGACTCCAGCGTTCTCCCATGCGAGTACTTGTCTACGATTTCACAATCTCGCACATACCCGGTAAGAGCGTTCAGACTGCTGACGTGCTCTCACGGAAACCACTACAGTGTTCTGGTGAGAACCTTGTTTCAGTCATCGAAGAGTATGATCGAACTTTGGCAATCCAGCAGCTGCCAACCTCGACAGAGATGCTGAAAAAAACCAGAGCCGAGTTGCAACAAGACGCAACGGCTTCACTCGTCAGGCACTACTGTGCTATAAAATTGCCCAAAGCAAAGACATTAACGCCAGAAGTAGGGAAATATGCGAGCATGGCCGACGAATTGTCAGTAGTAAAGGGGCTCCTGCTCAGCGGTACCATACTCGTTTTCCCCCAGACTACGCCAGGAAGTGTTCAAACGCCTTCAAACAGGACAACAGGGGATCGTCAGATTTCAATCAAGGGCGAGAGAGTCTTCATGGTGGCCCGATATCAGCCAAGATATTGAGGAATTTGTGAGCAGATGCCCAACCCGTGAGAGACAACGCCAAGTACCAGCCGTCGAGTTCTTGCAGACTCCTCTCCTGGAACGCCCATGACAAGTAGTTGGCACTGATCTATTCGACCTTGAGGAAAGGAATTACATCATAGCTGTTAACTTTTACTCAGATTTCTTCTTTTCTTTTTCTTTTCTTTTTTTAAGATGAAGACGTTTTTTCGATCCCTCGTTCGCTCGTTACGCCGTCCCTGATTTGATTCGGTCAGACAACGGCCCATAGTGCAGCTCACTTGAATCAGCGAATCAGCAAATGAATATTATGCGAAAAATGACCGCATCTCCACGTGGTGAATGATGTTGATTGAGGTGACGCTCTGGTGGTGCTGATGATACTGATTTTATTGTTCATAGGTAGTGCTAATGTGCTGATTTTTTCTATTCCTCATAGGTAGTGCTGAGTTCCGGGTTGGTGTTTCGACTTCATTATTACTGCCTTATGGTCCGTGAAATGCAGAGCCATGCATGCAAAGTTTAACGCGTATATATACGCATTTGACCGCAGCGCCCTCTCCTGTATAGACGTTGAGCGGCTACATGCAACGTTTCATTCATGACATCCCCAGCTCTTGAGTTACTACCACATCTCAGAGCCCCCTACTCGTCCCGGAGTCGTGGCCGAGGGGTTAAGGCGATGGACTAGAAATCCATTGGGGTCTCCCCGCACAGGTTTGAATTCTGTGGACTACGCAAACATGTTTTTCTTTTTTTTGTGAGCACGGACGCCGGCCGGACGGACGGATGGATGGACAAGGCTAGACCCTAAGGAGCTTCGCCGGTAAAACCAACATTCAAATATACCCGCACTTTTCAGTGCCGTGACGTCACTGGCAGGTAGATTTGCCAGTTGAGCAGGCTGTCAAAAATAGACCCTTTCCAAGCATTTGTTACGTGCTGGTGCGCGGCTACTAGAGACAGCTCCAAAGTCTTCATTTAAAGCCATGAAACTTCTTGGAATAGTTGGGAACAAATTCTACGGTCCAAAGAATGAACCCCAGCTTTACACTGGCTTCACTTTTTTGTTGCCAGTAGACACTCTCAGTTTGAAAAACACGATGAGGATAAAAATTGTAAATTCAATAACTTAGAATATTTTACATAGGATTTTGTATATTATTTCACCGATCTTTGTTGGTGTGTTAAGCAATTTTTTAGGTTAATCCAGAACCACGAAGAAATCGCCAGGGTAGCTTTTAAAGAGGCGGTACAACGATTTTTGTACTTTACGCGAATACCGATTAGAATGAGTCTTTGACATTATAACCTATTGAAAGAGCGTTTTTCTCCACACGCAATGGTGGCTGGAGAGAAAAATATCACATCGTATTAAAGACAGCGCACAGGTAGTCAGGAAGAGAAAACAACACAAAGTGCTGAGTCCCAACCAGGTCCCAACTAATTTATTGTAAAATAAAGAGGAAGACGAGGCAACAAAAATGAATAACACGTACCATAAAAAAGAGAAGAATCAGTGATGCTTGAATTAGTTGTGAAGAAGACTTGAGAGAGGAAGCCACAGCTAGTTTTTTTTTTCTTTCTACCTCCTAATTAAATTTTTACAGCGGGGCTGTTAAGGGCTAGCTTCCCCAGGATCGTGTCCCCCACAAAACAAAATGAAGACACCGAACCCTGGACACCTACCGCCATCTACGAGCGATGGTGGCAAACCACGTATCTGGTTGCCGCCGTCGCCTATAGATGGTGGCAGCATTTCCACTCTGGCTTGCCTACTTGCGGCTGGCCATTATTTTCCATTGTACAGCTCCGCTGGTCTTCCTTCTTCACCAGAGTGAAAAGGCTGAAAGTTTTGTTCCTGTTGTTTTTTGTGTGCGTAGCAGGGGGTTCCTGTACTACATAAATCTGCGACTGGCATCTGAGGAACCAGCCGTAACCAAGAATTGGCCGCAGCTCATCGCGGTACGGGTTACTTGCGTTGGTGGTTACCCAAGACACGGCACGATATCTCAATCCGGTACGCCCGTACTGGCATTAGCGACAGAGCCTTCATGCTTGCATGAGAGACCTGCTGACAAGGGCCCAACTACCATGCCGCCCAAGATATGCTGTTGGGCCGCTCTAGTCTGGGAAAACGACCGAACGACATGGGCGGCAAATTCGGTGAATCGTCCTAGACACCTGTCAAGGTACTGCAGAAGAAAACGACGAAATGATGGAGGGCTCACAGAGGGAAACCCAGAAGGCTTCATTCGTGTGGAACACCGTCGACATAAAAACAATGCAAGTCCCGGTGATTTTGATACCCATGAGCGTGACACAGCGACTCCAGCAGCAAAACCCGTTGAGGTTAAGCGCCGAGGTTAATACGGTAGCGGGCGGCATCACGATACGCCGTCGCTTTACCGCCAGGGGCGGTCTCCGGCTTGAGGTTGCACAAGTCGCTTCGGTGAACAAACTCTTGCAAGCTAGGGAATATTTCAATTCAAGTCACCATACCGAGTGCATACCTTCAGAACTTCGGAATAATTAATGGAGTAGTCCTGTGACATACGGAAACTGAATTATCAGAATTCCTGCAGCCGAAAGGTGTCATCGCGGCCCGCCGCATCTACTGCCGCCATGGAAAACTTGGTGACGCTGCAATATCGTCAGACCGACTGATTCTCACGTTTCGCCCAAACACGAAACGTTCGTCGAGAGTCAACCCTGGGTTCACCCGGCAACAGGTTGCCGTGTACACTGAGGCACCACCCAGGTGCTTCAATTGTCAGGCACTCTGTCACATCGCAAAATTTTGCAAAGGAAGCTCGAAATGAAAAAAAAAATGCGGTGAATCACATTTAACGAATAAGTGCAAGGAAGAGTCACCAGTAAATTGCGCAAACTGCAGTGATGAGCACCCGAGAGAGTATTCAAACTGATAGGTCCGTCTGGATGCTCTGAAAAAGACAAAGCCGCCTGAAAGCGAAAATTTTGCAATGAAAGCACGAAATGCAAGAAATGCGGCGAATCCCATTTAACCAAGAACTGCAAGGGCGAGTCACCGGTAAATTGCGCATACTGCAGTGGTGAGCACCCGAGGGACTATCCAAACTGAAAGGTCCACTTGGCTGCTCTGAAAAAGACCAAGCTGCCTGAAGGCGAACATTTTGCAAAGGAAGCACGAAATGCAAAAAAATGCGGTCAATCACAATTAACCACTAACTGCAAGGGCGAGTCACCGGTAAATTGCGCAAACTGTAGTGGTGAGCACCTGAGGGACTATTCAAACTGAAAGGTCCACCTGGCTGCTCTGAAAAAGACCAAGCTGCCTGAAAGCGAACATTTTGCAAAGAAGCACAAAATGCAAAGAATGCGGTGAATCACATTTAACCAATAACTGCAAGGGCGAGTCACCAGTAAATTGCGCAAACTGTAGCGGTGAGCACCCGAGGGACTATTCAAACTGAAAGGTCCACCTGGCTCCTCTGAAAAAGACCAAGCTGCCTGAAAGCGAACATTTTGCAAAGGAAGCACGAAGTGCAAAAAATGCGGTGAATCACATTTAACCAATAACTGCAAGGGCGAGTCACCAGTAAATTGCGCAAACTGTAGTGGAGAGACCCCGAGGGACTATTCAAACTGAAAGGTCCACCTGGCTGCTCTGAAAAAGACCAAGCTGCCTGAAAGCGAACATTTTGCAAAGGAAGCACGAAATGCAAAAAATGCGGTGAATCACATTTAACCGATAACTGCAAGGGCGAGTCACCAGTAAATTGCGCAAACTGTAGTGGTGAGCACCCGAGGGACTATTCAAACTGAAAGTTCCACCTGGCTGCTCTGAAAAAGACCAAGCTGCCTGAAAGCGAACATTTTGCAAAGGAAGCACGAAATGCAAAAAATGCGGTGAATCACATTTAACCAATAACTGCAAGGGCGAGTCACCAGTAAATTGCGCAAACTGTAGTGGTGAGCACCCGAGGGACTATTCAAACTGAAAGGTTCGCCTGGCTGCTCTGAAAAAGACCAAGCTGCCTGAAAGCGAACATTTTGCAAAGGAAGCACGAAATGCAAAAAATACGGTGAATCACATTTAACCAATAACTGCAAGGGCGAGTCACCGGTAAATTGCGCACACTGCAGTGGTGAGCACCAGAGAGACTATTCAAGCTGAAAAGTCCGTCTGGATGCTCTGAAAACGACCAAGCTGCCTGAAAGCGAACATTTTGCAATGAAAGCACGAAATACAAAAAAATGCGGTGAATCCCAATTAACCAATAACTGCAATTGCGAGTCACCAGTAAATTGCGCAAACTGTAGTGGTGAGCACCCGAGGGACTATTCAAACTGAAAGGTCCACCTGGCTGCTCTAAAAAAGACCAAGCTGCCTGAAAGCAAACATTTTGCAAAGGAAGCACCAAATGCAAAAAATGCGGTGAATCACATTTAACCAATAACTGCAAGGGCGAGACACCAGTAAATTGCGCAAAATGCAGTGGTGAGCACCTGACAGACTATTCGAACTGAAAGGTCCGAATGAATGCTCTATAAAAAACCAAGCCGCCTGAAAGCGAAAATTTTGGCAGAAGAAGCACGAAATGCAAAAAATGTGGTCAATCACATTTAACCAATAACTGCAAGGGCGGGTCACCAGTAAAGTTGTCAAAATGATGTAGTGAGTACCCAGCAGACTATTAAACGGAAAGGTCCACCTGGCTGCTCTGAAAAAGACCAAGCAGCCTGAAAGCGAAAATTTTGCAAAAAGAGCATGAAATGCAAAAAATGTGGTGAATCACATTTAACCAATAACTGAAGGGCGAGTCACCAGAAAAGTTGGCAAACTGCACTGGAGAGCACCCAGCAGACTATCCAAACTAAAAAGTCCGCCTGGCCGCTTTGAAGAACACCAAGCAGCCTGAAAGCGAAAATTTTGCAAAAAGAGCATGAAATGCAAAAAATGTGGTGAATCACATTTAACCAATAACTGAAGGGCGAGTCACCAGTAAAGTACGCAAATGCAGTGGTGAGCAATTGACACACTATTCGAACTTAAAGGTCCGTCTGGATGCTCTGAAAAGATAAGATGCCTGAAAGCGAAAATTTTTCAAACGAAGCACGAAATGCAAAAAATGCGGTGAATCACATTTAACAATTAACAGCAAGGGCGAGTCACCAGTAAATTTGGCAAACCGCAGTGGTGAGCACCCAGTAGATTATTCAAATTGAATAATCTACTGGTCTGGCTACTCTGAAAAAGACTAAGCTGCCTGAAAGCGAAAATTTTGCAAAGGAAGCAAGAAATGCAAAAAAATGCTCTGAATCACAATTAACCAATAACTGCAAGGGCGAGTCACCAGTAAAGTTGGAAAACTGCAGTGGTGAGCACCCAGCAGACTATTCAAGCTGAAAGGTCCGTCTGGCTGCTTTGAAAAAGACCAAGCTGCCTGAAAACGAAAATTTTGCAAAAGAAGCACGAAATGCAAAAAAATCTGGTAAATCACATTTAACCAAAAACTAAAGGGGGAGTCACCAGTAAAGTGCGCAAAATGCAGTGGTGAGCACCTCACAGACTATTCAAATTGAAAGGTCCACCTGGCTGCTCTGAAGAATACCAAGCTACCTGAACGCGAAATTTTGCAGAGGAAGCACGAAATGCAAAAAATGTGGTGAATCACATTTAACTAATAACTGCAATGGCGAGTCACCAGTAAAGCTGGCAAACTGCAGTGGTGAGCACCCAGCAGATTACTCAAACTAAACGGTTCGCCTGGCTGCTTTGAAAAAAAACCAAGCTGCATGAAAGCAAAAAATTTTGCAAAAGAAGCACGATATGCAAAAAAATGAGGTAAATCACATTTAACCAATAACTGAAGGGCGAGTCACCAGTAAAGTTCGCAAAATGCAGTGGTGAGCACCTGACAGACTATTCGAACTGAAAGGTCCACCTGGCTGCTCTGAAAAAGACCAAGCTTCGTGAAAGCGAAAATTTTGCAAAAAAAGCACGAAATGCAAAAAATGAGGTGAATCACATTTAACCAATAACTGAAGGGCGAGTCACCAGTAAAGTGCGCAGAATGCAGCGGTGAGCACCTGACAGACTATTCCAACTGAAATGTCCACCTGGCTGCTCTGAAAACGACCAAGCTGCCTGAAAGCGAACACTTTGCAATGAAAGCACGAAATGCAAAAATTGCGGTGAATCCCAATTAACCAATAACTCCAAGGGCGAGTCACCAGTAAATAGCCCAAACTGTAGTGGTGAGCACCCGAGGGACTATTCAAACTGAAAGGTCCACCTGGCTGCTCTGAAAAAGAAAAGCTGCCTGAAAGCGAACATTTTGCAAAGGAAGCACGAAATGCAAAAAATACGGTGAATCACATTTAACCAATAACTGCAAGGGCGAGTCACCGGTAAATTGCGCACACTGCAGTGGTGAACACCCGAGGGACTATCCAAACTGAAAGGTCCACTTGGCTGCTCTGAAAAAGACCAAGCTGCCTGAAAGCGAAAAGTTTGCAAAGGAAGCACGAAATGCAAAAAATGCGGTGAATCACATTTAACCAATAACTGAAGGGCGAGTCACCAGTAAAGTGCGCAAAATACAGTGGTGAGCACCGGACAGACTATTCGAACTGAAATGTCCACCTGGCTGCTCTTAAAAAGACCAGGCTGCCTGAAAGCGAAAATTTTGCAAAGGAAGTACGAAATGCAAAAAATGCGGTGAATCACGTTTAACCAATAACTGCAAGGGCGAGTCAGCAGTAAAGTGCGCAAACTGCAGTGGTGAGCACCCGACAGACTATTCAAACTGGAAGGTCCATGTGGATGCTCTGAAAAAGACCAGGCTGCCTGAAAGCGAACAATTTGCAAAGGAAGCACGAAATGCCAAAATATGTGGTGAATCACATTTAACCCATAACTACAAGGGCGAGTCACCAGTAAAGTGCGCAAACTGCAGTGGTGAGAACCCGACACACTATTCAAACAGAAAGGTCCGTCTGGATGCTTTGAAAAAGATAAGATACCTGAAAAGAAGGGTCATTTCTGGTCTGATGGTGCGGCTGTGCTCCCCGTTCATGGGTACAAAGACCACAGCAGCACACTCCGACCAGAAATGACCCTCCCTTTCAGGTATCTTATCCACCTCTTCCACCCCGAAGTCAAGCAAACCCCACGGCCTCCCCAGCAAAGGCTGCTGAAGAGAAAGAACAAGACGAAGCGCACTCCTTGGAACGAGCACAACGCATCGCAAAACACGCCTTCTAGCGCGCCTCCGCCTGCCTCACAGACGCCAAGTATAGTTCTGAGACAACTCGACCCAAGCTGGCAAGCGCACATACAGCGACGCAGCAACTTGTGCTTCCCCCATGCAGGAGTCGAAATTTCCTGCCTTCGACACGATGACGTTCGGCGACATAATAGGTCTCATTTTTCCTCTCATTCAAAACTTCATTTCACAACTGCCATCGTGCACTTTCAAGAACATAAATGAGGAAGAATTGGTTTTTGAACCTGCAATCAAAGCACTGATCAGCTCGCGTCAGTCTAATAGCTGATGTCCTCTCTTTCGAAGGTTATGTAAACAAGCTAAAATCTTCAAGTTAAATGCTAAAGGGCTACGTTCTCGTTTTTCTGACTTTAGGAAGTTTATATTTAAATATAAGTTCCCAATTCTAGCGTCTAATGAGTCACATCTGCCACCATATTTTCGACTTTCTGGATATCAAGATTTCCAATCAAATCGAGACTCTGGCACTACTCGGGTAGCTCTTGATCTTCGAAAATATTAAACATATGTGCCGCATAACATCACACCTGAGTAATGAGTATGTCAGAGTAACTGTAAGTAAGGGAAACGTTCTCCCAGTGTAGTCACCGCATGCGTTGCTCCGACATGTTCCTTTGATGTTGACAGTTTGAATACTAGCATCAGGCAATATCCTCCCCAAATTTTAGTGACCAGTGACTTTAATGCTCATAATGCAACTTTGGGTAGTGCAAGAACAACATGCCGTGGAAGGGAACTACTAGAATTAGTGGATGATTACGAACTTTGCGTAATTAACGACGGGACACCGACATTTGTTCGTGGCACACGTTGCAGCAGTTGTCTAGACGTCTCGTTTGTGTGGTGTGAGCTCGTGTCCCGGATGTCCTCGCTTACGGACGTTGAGACCCACGGTAGAGACCACACATTTACCTACATCACAGTACCTGGTTTACAGACCTCTAGGATAGGTCGTCGGGATTTTGTGAAGGAGAGATTGAAAGAAAATACTGACTTTTCTCCTTGAAATGACACCGCAACAGACACGTTTTTTTGTCCGTGGCGTTCCGTGCGAGTATATTCTGGTCTGTGTTCAGCTGTCCAATCAATTTGTCTTGTCTAGCGAAACGTCACTGCTGTCAGTTCTTTTCTTTTTTTTTCCTTTTGTGATAAAATTACCTTGTAATATGGTGTGGTCAACATACCGACAGGCGTTCTTCGCTGACACACTTGTTATTTACATATTTTACAGATAGATATTTACAAACGGGCCAGTCCAAGGTAATGTCTATGGCTACGTTTACATGGATGCGATCGTAGCGCATCGAATCGAGCAGGAACCAATCGCACGCACCCTGTCTTCCTACTTCTTCCTCTTCTACCTATCTGGTACCAATCAAAATAGTCAAACCTTGATTCGATGCGCAACGGTCGCATCCATGTAAACTCAGCCTGTGTCAGATGAGACGAGCCTGGGTTGCAGCTGGCGCATTCCATCGGAGCTTGTGTGGCGTGTGTGTCGCTCGTGGTGCGAGGCACGTGCCTCGTTCGCTGTGCGTGCGTTGGTGCACGGTGCTCTACGGTGTAGATGGTGTCGCCCGCTTGTTCGCTACAATTGTATAATTTCTTGTGTTCATTTCATTTTAATTTTCTTACCGCTGCTTTCTACTTGAGAAGGGCTGAGGACCAGTCAAGTTACTCAGGACGCCGCTCAAGCCCGTTTCCGGCTTAAACGGCATCGACGTCGCCTTTGGTAGAACCGCGCATTGTATTATGTGACGTTTTCCATAATGATGTCTCAAATGTCACTCGTGAAGGTCACTACGAAGGTCACAACCTTCACAGTGACCTTCACGAGGCCTTCATGAGTGACCTTCGTGACGTCAGCAAGGCCTTCACGAGGGACCTTCGTGACGTCATGAGTGGCGTCACGAAGGTAACTCGTGAAGGCCTCAACGAAGGTCACGAGTGAGGTCCCAAGGGAGGAGAGAGGTGGAGGGGGGAGGGAGGGGGAGTAGGAGAAAAGGAGGGGTGGGAAGAAGAGAAAAGGATGGGAGGAGAAGGAGGAGGAGGAGGAGAATATCCTCCTCTCAGTATCCTCCCCTCCTCATCCTCAAGAGCGGCGCTCTAATTTGGCAGTACGGGAAATTATAAACGTTGTCTATTTTAATCCTCAGCACCCACCATACTTACAAGGTAAATAAACTATTACTGTTATTATTAGTTAGTGGCAATAAGCTCGTCTAAAGTGAAAAATAAACAACCCGAATGTTGTCGCACCTCCCCTTTAACATGCACGTTCCAATAGACCTCTTGCAAACTCGAAGCGATCCTACCGGTCCATTGCCGCGCAACGCATTTTGGGAGTACTTTAGCCACAAAGTTAAGGTTTTTATTTGCCAACCACGATTCACGACATCTCGTTAAGACCAAATACAGTGCTTGCATTCTTGAGTATGTGACTTTCCTTAAATGTCTAATGCAGTAGCCGTTCAGTACCAATACGGATAGATGCTTGGACATGCTTTTTGGGACACCCGATGTTCCCGAAACACTGCACCGGTACACAAACGACTACGATGGCACATGCAACAAAAAGTATACTGTGCCGGTCAACCTGTTGCATTTTCTCCTTAATTTTCTAGGTTTCTTAAATTACCCGTGAGCCGGGAGGGTGATGCTGTACTCTGGAGTGGTAACAAGACCGCCACAAAGGTATGGGACGCGGCCGGCCGTACTCCTACTCCTCTCTAAGTCTAGGCAGGTCCTTGCGCCCACTGGAGGTCCGTGTTTATACTGGGGCTTGTGGGGATCCGTCCGGCCGCGTCCCCCTGGAGTCCCGTCTTTCCCGCATTTCCTCGCCCCCTTCGCCCGTTCTTCCCGCGCCCTGCCAAGGCCGAGCGGCCCGTCACCTGCTCACCCGGATCCCTGGACGGGGGTGCGCCCCTCGGGGATCGTGCGGGGACCGTGGCAAGGGCGTGGGTGCTCACGTGAACGGGTCGTGGTGGGCACGTGCTTGGTGGGGGCGAGGATACAAAAGGGAAGCGGGACAAGGGGGGCTTTTTTCGGAAACGGCGGACTGGACAGTGCGTGTGGCGGTGACGACAGGGACGACGACGAGGACGACGAGGACCACCGAGGCTGACCACCGAGGCGTGAGTTTCAGTAAACTGTTCTAAAAACGCACAATGTGTGGGTGACTTCTTGGGGAGCGAGCGAGGCACGTCCCGATCGGGCGTCGATTAGGTAGCGACCCACATAATTTGGCGCCCAACGTGGGGCCCGATCGGTTGGCCGTTGCTTTCGCTCCTCCCTGAGAGGTCGCGCACTTTGCGTTTCGCGGATTTTGGAGGGTAGCGTGTTCTGATTTGGAGAATTGTGTTCGAGTTGGTAGAGAGTGAGAATGGTCGAAACCAGGTCGACCACCGGCGCGAGTAAGGACGGTTCGTCGGAGGACGAACCTGGGCGGGTTAGCGCGGAGACTGCTCCGATTAGCGGAGACTCGGGCTCACACGCGCCCACGGAGACTGGGACTGCGCCCCCAGCTTCACCAGCGACGGAAGGCGTGCTAGACGCCGGTGAACTGATGCGCGCGATGACGCGGATGATGGACGCGATGTCGCGGCAGATGGGGACAGCCCCAAGCGTCGCGAGTGCCGCGCCTTTGCCGATACCCCGCCCGCGGTTGAACGTGCCCACGCCGACGTACTCGGGGTACTCCGACGGGAAATCGGTGCACGATTTCCTGCAGGATTTAGACGCGTACGTAACCGCTTTGGGGGCATCGGACGTAACAGCCCTGCTGCAGATCGTGCCGATTGCACTGACGGGCGACGCCGCGCGTTGGAGACGGCTGCAAACGCCGTTCCAATCAATGGCGGACTTCCGGGCGCGGTTTCGGGAGGAATTCCTTCCTCCCGACTACGAGATGCGGATTCGGGACGAGCTGGCAACCCGCACTCAGCACCCGGATGAGAGCCTCGTGGAGTACGTCCGTGCACTCCAGGAGCTCTACTCGCGGGCCGAACCCTCCGCGCCTAACGCGGAGAAGGTAGCGAGGGCGATCCGCCAGTGCCACCCCAGATTCAAGGCGTATCTTCGAGGACGCGATTTCGCAGACCTCGAAGCACTGGCGAGAGAGGCGCGCACGGTTCAGGCGGGCTTGCTCGCTGAGATGCAGTACCGGCCCCCTCCAAGGGCCGAGGAGTCCTTGGAGCCGGGTTGCGCGTGGACGGGACGCGCCGCGGACGGCTACGTCGAGTCGCATACGGCGTACGTGGCCGTCACGGATCGCGGGAATGGCGGAGCCATTCCTCCTCGGGCCCTAGACCCTTTCGGCTTCGAACAAAGGCGCAGGGTAGCCAGCGCAAACTCAGCCGGGGCGCAACCCCGTAGGGGGGCCGGCGCGGTCGACTACCGCGGAGACGCGACGCGTTACGACGCTCGCGGCAGCGACAACAGCGCACGGCGAGGCGGCGCGCCGCGTGCCGTTAACGACCGATCAACGGTAGCACGCAACGACCGCGGCCAAGTCAGGTGCTTCAGGTGCCACCAGCCTGGGCACTTCAGGCGGCAATGCACGTGGGCAGCGGCCGAATCTGGATTCCCGGAAAACGCGCGGGGCCGGCGCCAGTAATCGGGTTGCCCGAATCTAGGTTGCCGGCCGCTGCCGAGGCCCCGGGTCAGTTCGCCGACGGGGCGGAAGTCGCGGGCAGCGATCGGGTAGCGTTCGCGCCGTCGGCATGTCGGGCTCAGGACTCGACACCGGAAAGGGGTCCGTACGTGCGGGTAGAGATCGGTGGTAAAGATTATCTAGCATTAGTCGACACCGGCTCAACCCTCTCTCTCATCGGAGATTCTGTGTACACGGATTGTCGCAAGAGAAACCTTTGCATGCGAGAAGTTGCAACTCCGTTGCGTTTAGCGGCGGGATCGGCCGAGGCGCAATGCGCAGTTCGCCTTCACCTCGGCCTCGACGGCAAACGAAGGAGGCAGCGCTTTGTTTACCTGCCGGGCATGTCAATCCCAGTTATTTTGGGACAGGACTTCGTTTGCCGAGAGGGGATCATTCTAGACCTAAAGAATAACGGGTACCACTACAGCCCGTTGACCCCTCTCATTCCCTTCGTAGCCCCACTTTCTTTGGGGAAGGGATCGGAATGTCCGCTCGCTGGACTGCGCCAGCAGGAGCAGGTGTTAGCTGCGCGGGCCGTACCACATAACGTTGAACAGATCGTGGCTTCTTTCGACGGGCCGGCCGAACAAAGGCGATCGTTAGCGGATGCTTTGTCTAGACACGCAGCTATGTTTACTGAGAGGCCGGGAGTCACGCATGTTTTACAACATGAGATAGACACGGGAGACGCTAGGCCGTGGGGTTGTAATCCCAGACCGCTGAGTGTGCACAAGCGAGCTCTCCTAGATAAGGCTCTCGATGAAATGTTGGACACGGGGGCCGTACGGCCGTCGCAAAGCCCGTGGGCATTTCCGGTAGTGTTAGCGCCGAAGAAGGACGGGACAGCCCGTCTTTGCGTAGACTACCGCCGACTCAATGAGATGACCAAAAGGGACGCGTATCCTTTTCCATCTATTGAGTCCATCATGTATTCGCTGGGTACCGCGAAAGTCTTTACCACGCTGGACTGCAGCAGAGGCTTCCTGCAGATCCAGGTAGCACCAGACGACGTCCAAAAGACAGCGTTCACTTGTCACAGGGGGTTGTTTGAGTTTACCCGCCTGCCGTTCGGATTATCGAATTCGCCGTCTAGTTTTCAGCGGCTGATGGACATCGTGCTGGGGGACGCGAAGTTTAACTTTGCCATGGCGTACATGGACGATGTCGTAGTATTCTCGAACTCGTTCGAAGAGCACCTAACTCATCTCGAGATCGTTCTGAGTAGAATGTGGGAGGCTGGGTTGACGATCAACCCAGATAAGGTACAGCTCGCAGCCTCGAGGGTTAATCTCTTAGGCTTTATCGTTGACAACGGTACGCTGAAGCCGAACGACGATAAGTTGGGGGCCATCCTCAATTATCCAGCGCCGCGTGACGTAAAGAGCCTTCAGAGGTTTCTAGGGATGGTCGGTTTTTATCGGCAGTTCATTCCGGGATGCGCGGAGCTAGCACAGCCATTGAACCAATTGCTGCGGAAAAACTCAAGGTGGATCTGGGGGCGGGAGCACGACGCGGCTTTCGCGTCTCTCGCGAAGGCAATAGCTGATACAGCGAGCTTGCATTTACCAGATCTAAACCGGCATTTCGTCGTACAGACGGACGCGAGCGACTACGGTGTCGGAGCGGTGTTGTTACAGGAACACGATGGGCAGTTGCGCCCTGTGGCTTTCGCGAGCCGAACGCTTACACCGCCCGAGCGTAACTACAGTGTAACGGAGAAGGAGGGGCTGGCCGTCATGTTCGCTTTGAAAAAGTTCGATCTCTATCTAGACGGTACGACTTTTGTCATACAGACGGATCACGCCGCGCTAACGTGGATTCAGAGGTTGAAGGAGCCAGCGGGAAGGCTGGCTCGCTGGGCTCTGACCCTGCAGCGCTACTCCTACACTGTCGAGTACCGAAAGGGCTCGAGCAACAAAGTTGCGGACGCGCTCTCGCGGGCGCCCCAGGATGGTGGTCGGGAGGAGGAGACGCGACCGGTGGGGGGCGAGGAGCGCGGGAGAGGAGGAAGAATATCTCCGTGCGCGGGGGAGAAGCCCCCCGCGATCGCGGGAAAGCGAGAGAACGGCTGGGAGGAGGGGAAGCAGCCGGAGTTCGTAGCAGCGGTGGGTCACTCTACGAGGGAGCAAAGGATCGTGGCTTGGGGGGAAGTGGTAAGCAAGGAAGAGCTTGTCGAGGCCCAGGGAGCAGATGGATTTTGTCAGCGGGTGTTGGGAAAACTTGCGGAAATTGCGGTTGACACCGGGAACACTGACGGGCGAATCGGCGCGCCGTTCGATTCGTATCTGCTGGGCGAAGATGGGCTATTGCTCCGCTATATCCCCGCGATCGACGAAGAGGAGGGGAACTGACCCTCCCTTCAGGGTTGTGATTCCTAGGAAGCTACGCAGGAAGTTCATCAGATACTTCCACGACTCGGCTCTGGCCGGTCATGGCAGCGGCAGCAAGACTTTTCAAAAGTTATGTCGCGTCGCGACCTGGCCAGGAGTGAGGCAGGACGTATTTCGGTACTGTCGTAGCTGTCCAGCTTGCCAGAAGGCGAAACCGAGAGGCGGGAAACCTCCAGGGTTGATGCAGCCGGTGATGAGTCACTACCCGTGGGAGATAGTCGCGTGCGACATCGTTGGCCCACTGCCGAGGAGTCCTCGGGGAAATCAGTACCTTTTGGTGATCACTGACCATTTCTCGAAGTGGGTGGAGCTGTACCCCTTGAGAAAACTGGTCTCGGAGCGAATCTGGGAAAAGTTGTTAGACACTTTCCTGCGTTTCGGAACGCCCAAGTGTCTCGTCAGCGATAATGCTAGTTATTTCACTAGTAAAGTCTTCACGGACTCCTGCTTGGCCCTCAATATTAAGCACAAGAGGACGACACCGTACCATCCTCAGGCCAATATCACTGAGAGAGTGAATCGCAACCTGAAGAGCATGCTGATCGCGCTGACGGAGAGACACCGGGACTGGGACGAACACGTCGTCGAGATGGGTTTCGCCACTCGGACGACAGTGAACCGATCAACCGGGTTTACACCGGCGTTCCTTAACCTGGGTAAGGAGCTGCCGTCTCCACTGGAAAACGGGTTAAGAAACAGCGACGGGGTATCGGGTCGCTCCCTCTCTACGTACGCGGCCGGGCTCAAAAGCCGTTTGACGGGCGCGTTGCACGACGCTAGAGAGAACCTTGATGCCGCAAGGATCGAGCAGGCGGCGCAGTACGACAAGAGCCATCGCCACCTGGAGTACAACGTCGGTGACCTGGTCCTGAGGAGAATGCACCCACTGAGTAATGCAGCTTGCGGTTTCGCAGCATCGCTGGCTCCGAAGTGGGATGGGCCCTACGAGGTAAGTACGCGAGTGTCGCGGCTTACGTACAGACTCACTCGGCCGAACGCAACCGAGGAGTCTGGCCCTGTTCACGTGACCGATTTAAAGGTGTACTACCTTCGCGATCAGGACGGCGATGGACGAGAAGCGGCTGATGAGGACGGGGAAAGCCCTGTCTCGGCCGGACGGCAGGCGCAGTCCGGAGCGCGGATGAAGCGCAGTGGCCGGATGGTGCATGACACTGTCGGCGAGCTCACTTCTAACAGGAGTTTCTGCCGTCACTACAATCTTCGGCGCAGGGTGTAGTTCATTTCTGTGTTTTTAACTGTATTTCTTTCCCACAGAATGCCTTTCTGGAACGACGCCCGACGCCGAGCGCGTGCCGGCGCTGGACGGGGACGACCCCTCCCAGGAGGCCCGCCAGGCCAGAACGGGGGCGCTAACGCTCCCCCAAGTACCCGGGGTGGGCGCCCCGGGTCGAGGCGGCCCGACTCCCGAGGTCGGCGACCGTGGAGGTGGCCCCACGATCGGGCGTCGGACGCTGGGTCCAGACAGCGCCAGGCGGGCTCCGCGGATTCCGCGAGCCACCGCGCGGCCACACCGCAGAGTGGGTCGGGCCCGCCTGCGCGGGGAGGACCAGGCACGAGCCGGCCTCCTGCACGACTTCCTTCCAGGAGCAGAGAGGGGCCGCCACCGCAGGGGGGACGGGCCTGGAGCCGGCGGCCATGCCACACCGTGGCGACCTGGACGACGTGGGACGGGCAGCGGGACCTCCATTTCGTGTCCCGCCAGCGTTGGCGGGACCAGCCGAGACCGGTCCACGACACGCCCGGTGTCGAGGTCCCGCCGCCCTTCCTGGGGCACACGCTGCCCCCGTTCGAGCTGGCCCCGGACCTGCAGGACCCCTGCTGGCTCTGCCGGGTGCCGGTGGTGCACCTCGAGACGCACGAGGCCAGTCCGCGCCACCAGGAGCTGCTGAGGGCGGTGGGCCCCCCTACGTGCGTCGAGGCGGCGCTGCGGCTCCTCCAGAGAGACCGGCCCGACCTCCTGACCCCGGCGGCCCGGGAGCTCCCTGAGGAGGGGGCCACTCCTGCAGCCGCTGCCGCCACCCCTGCAGCCACTGCCGCTGCCTCTACCGCCGCTGCCGCGGCCTCCACCGCCGCGTCCGCCGCCACCGCGGGCTCGGACCCGCTGCCGCCCCCGCTGGTGCCCCTCCCCTGCTCGGCCGAGCCCCTCGCCTCCCCGTTGCCACCTCCGCCCGCCGAGGACACCGTTATGGCGGAGTTGGAGGAGTTCTTGGCCGGGGACCGTCCGCCCTCCGCCGACTCGGTCCCCCCGGGGTCCGAGCCTTGAGGGAGGGGAGGTGTGGGGATCCGTCCGGCCGCGTCCCCCTGGAGTCCCGTCTTTCCCGCATTTCCTCGCCCCCTTCGCCCGTTCTTCCCGCGCCCTGCCAAGGCCGAGCGGCCCGTCACCTGCTCACCCGGATCCCTGGACGGGGGTGCGCCCCTCGGGGATCGTGCGGGGACCGTGGCAAGGGCGTGGGTGCTCACGTGAACGGGTCGTGGTGGGCACGTGCTTGGTGGGGGCGAGGATACAAAAGGGAAGCGGGACAAGGGGGGCTTTTTTCGGAAACGGCGGACTGGACAGTGCGTGTGGCGGTGACGACAGGGACGACGACGAGGACGACGAGGACCACCGAGGCTGACCACCGAGGCGTGAGTTTCAGTAAACTGTTCTAAAAACGCACAATGTGTGGGTGACTTCTTGGGGAGCGAGCGAGGCACGTCCCGATCGGGCGTCGATTAGGTAGCGACCCACAGGCTTTCGCGATGATAAATGGGTGCTATGCAGGCGAGCGCTAAATTTGATTTCATGCAGTGCTGAGATTCACTATTCGACAACGAGGCAATCAAAACCAAAATCATGCCTCATGGTCAAACGGGTATCATACTTCAACGCGCAGCGCTGCGGTCATGTATTTTTAGAGTAGCATTGTTGGAATGGAACCTTTACTATCCGTTTTCAATCCACGCACCTAACTGCTGCCCGTTCCCTTGGTCCGTCGTCGTCTTCTTCTCATCCTTTCTTTATCCCTTCTCGGCTATCTCGGTCTCTACGGGGCACTTGCGCCTGGCATAGTCCTTCGCCAGACAATCCTCGCGGTATATTAGAAATTAGTCAAACATATAAAATAGCAGAAAAAAGACAAGGACAAGAAGTATACAGGAGAGGCTCTAACTTTCATCTAGTTTTATTTAGAAAAAGTAAACATATATATACAAACGACAGGCAAAGCAGCACCACGTAAATGTTGATTAATTTTCTACCCGATCATTCAAAAACTGAAATTCATTACAATGAAGTACAATAGAAGTGTCGCTGACACATGCTGTCCCACTTTATTTTGATAAAGAATGCATCCAATAGCTCTCAAGTGACTGTCTCTCGGCTTCTTCCTAGTATCCTTATCTGCTGAAGTCGCGGAACACAGCCACATGTGTTGCTATGTATTGGCAAATGCGAGCCACATTTATTTTTTACTGATAATGTGTGCTCCCGTGCTCGGTCATTGATGCACCGCCCCCGTCTGGCCGATGTATAGCTTTCCACAACTCAGGGGGATTTCGTAGACCACACCAACTGTGGAGTCCACCTAAAAAGTGACGTGTTTCTTATCAAATGGTGCTTTTGCCTTCTCATCAGAAATGTGGGAGCACAAGCCAGCAAACTTATTTGGGGCAGAGAACACAACGGAAACATCGTACTTGTTTGCAAATTTGTTCAGATTGTGGGCAACCTTGTGAATGTACGGGATATCTTCTGGTCTTTTTGTTCTCTGCCACCTTGGGAAACAGAGACGCGAGGTCGTACCGGCGACCGATGCGCGGATGTGGCGGCTCATCGTCTCGTTTCCCTGGAAGAGCTAGAAGAGACGCGAGGGCGAGATTGTGAGCCGCATCGCTTCCGGGAATCCCGGCGTGGTTTGGAACCCATTCAATTCTTCTTTTGACTCCTCTCCGCGAACAAAGTCTTAATTTTCCGCAATTTGTTGCTGGGACTGTTGTGGGCGCGGTACTCCATAACTGCCTACTGAGAATTTCTGAATATCCGAAGATTCCCAGGAAGGTGGCCCAAGGGCACACTGATGATCTCCAGTGCGAGCCGAATGGGCACTAGCTCCCCGCCCTTGGGTGTTACTGCAGCTGGAAGGGATTCGGCTGCTTCCAGCTCCAAGTCAGGGAAAAGCACGGCGGCAGACTTTCGGGTGATGGGACCTTCCAGCAAGGCCGTGTCCAAGTATTCAGCCACTGTCAGTCCACAGTGTTGCCAGCTCTCCACCACCTTGA
Organism: Ixodes persulcatus; assembly: GCA_013358835.2. Taxonomy (NCBI): domain Eukaryota; kingdom Metazoa; phylum Arthropoda; class Arachnida; order Ixodida; family Ixodidae; genus Ixodes; species Ixodes persulcatus. Next base: position 27,260 of record JABSTQ010005248.1, read on the forward strand.
TGTGCGCTTTTACGCGTCTTTCTTGCAGTTTGGAGTCCTTCTTGTGGTGCTGTGGTTTGCTGCTGGTGATCACCGGCAGGTCCTCCCACGGTGGAATCGGCTCCGATATTTCGGGAAGATGTGGAGGTGTGACCCCGCGAAGGCTCTGGATGGTTCTGTCTTGCGGTGCTGTCCAGAGACGGGCTTCGGGAGCACCCTTCCTAGCGCGAACGACGTCTTGATTTTAATTGAGTTGCGCGTACTTCCTCAGCTTCGGGAGAGGGGTGAAGCGGGGCAGTCCTGTAATGACCCTAATGGCCTGGTTGTTCAGTGCTTCAAACTGTTTCCGCTGCCGCGCCGTAATTTTGTAATGATTGGCCCCATAGCATACCGGGGACACCACGAGGGCCTTTACCATTCGCTTGGCGATGACTTTAGTTGCTCCTCCGCGTGCGCTCCAAATCCTACGGATCACATTGAGCGCAGACCTGCCTTGCTTGAGAGTGTTGCGCAGCGAGATGTCGCCCTTGGCGTTCGGCTCGATCGTAGTACCGCGGATCTTGACCGACGTCGATGGCTGAATGCGTGTTCCGGTAAGTATGAGGCTGAGTTTTGATGTGTAGTCTTCAACTCGGTTGCATAGGCCAGGTGAGGGGGCGACTGTATAGCTTCCGTAGCAGCACACTTCCCTGGCTCATACTTGGGCCAGTTTGGCGCAAGCTTGTGCCTGGCTCAAGCCAAGTTGGCTTTAGCTCGCTCCAGTCTGGTCCAAGCCTAGGACAAGAAACTGTGATACATGGGTTGTCTTATCTGGTGCAGCCCGCATCCCCACTCGGGCCAGGTGGGCTTCGATTGTGTCGAGTCCAGCTTGCAGTACAATTTGCTGAACCTTTAGATGTTCTATGCAGGCCCAAATGGACCCATTGTCTGCGTAAACGGTAAATCAAGGACCCAGGATTTTTCTAAATTCATGAGGTAGATCTGACATGGCCAGATTGAACAAGATTGGCGAAAGTACCGATCTCTGCGGCCCCCCCACTCGGTCCGGCTTGGGCTCGCTGTCATGCTGGCCACAGCGGACTGAAAAGGTTCGCCCAGCCAAGAAGTTCTTGATACAGTTTAGAGTCCGCTCCGCAATGACTAGCCGGAGGGCTTCTCCGACGTTTGTGGAATGGGGCACAGAATCGAACAGCCTTTTCCCGTCGATTGCCACAATGGCTCGAATCTTGGATCGATGGATATTATGGATAACGTTGTTGGACACGAGTGTCAGGCTCTCTTGAGTGCCAAGGCATAATCGGAACCCTCTTAGCGCCGGGTGGAAGGCTCACGTCGCTTCGAAGTGCCAGTTCATTCGGGACGGGACCATCCACTCCATAACTTTGCACGCACGAGACGTGAGAGAAATGGTCCGGTAGCTGCTCAACGTGTCCTTGTCCTTGCCGGGCTTCAGAATAGGGATGACTAGAGAGTATTTCCAATGCTCGGGTAGCATGCCTGTGACGCACACATGGTTCACCAGCTCAAGTAATTGAAGTTTGATGGTCTCTAAAATATTCTTCAGCATGGTCATTGTGACCCGATCCCGTCCCAGTGCGGTGCTGGACTTACCCTTGTAGAGGGCCCACTGGAGCTCCCCCAGCGTAAATGGCCGGTCCAGGCCGTTTTTCGGGGCCAGAATATTCATGTCGTACGGTGATGAATTGTCGCTCACGTTGTCTGGCTGGGGAAAAAGAGGTCCCCCGCCATGTTGGCGAGCTGCTCGTTGGTCTTGTTCATCTTGAGGGCCATCGCCAATGTGGCTCCCTTTTCCTCCCTCATCCTCAGAAGCGTTTGGCTGACTGTCCAGAGCCTTTTTACCGATGTCTTCTCTGAGAGAGAGGAGCAAGAATCCAGACAGCGGCTAGATTCCAGCTGCTTTGCATAGTGTTTGACTTACACCGAGGCGCGCGTAATCGCACGCCGAGCATGCGGAGTCCTGGGGCCGTTGCGGTACTGTTGTACCGCTTACAGCCGCTTTGCCGACGGGCCACCAGTTGGAGATTCGGTGTCGGAGCGTTCTCCTTAACGCGAGTTTCCGTGGTTGCCTCTTACAGCGTTGACTGCAGAAGTCCCCTTGCTCTAGCTCTTGACGAAACTAGTCCCAGTTGATAGTGCGTGCTATGCGTTCCTTGCCTGTCTTGACATTCCTAGTTGGAGAGAACTCAAAGTAAATCGGGCAGTGGTTGCTTCCCTATGAATCCCGGAGATACTTCACCTTGTGATATTTGCTGTGCGGATTTAAGGTCCAAGTCAGGTCCGGGGTTGTATCTTTTCTCCCGGCATCCCCGATCCTCGTCTGGATTACAGGCTTGTTTACCAGCTGTATGCGATGAGCTTCCATTTCCCCAATGAAGCTCTCTGCGCAGTGGGTGTTATCGTCATAGCCCCAAAGATGGTGCTGCATGTCAAAGTCGCCCCCATAGAGCTTCTTGTCTCTCGGGTTGAGATCGCGCAAATGCCCGATTCACCCGTGATCCAATTTTCGCTTGTTACTTTGGTTGGGTCTGTAGTAGGAAGAAGTAAAAACGACGTTCACTCCCTGACGTGGACCACAAAGACTTCTTGCCTCTCGGTGCAGTAAGTGCCCAAGTCGATCTGATGCTGATCTTCCGGGGAAGTCCACGAGAAACTTCCCCGGAAGGTCGTCTCTCTGGCCGGGGCGAAAGAAAGTGATGGACGGAAATTAATATACATTGAATCCATAAAAATGGATGGTGCGCCTGTTGGTCTCCTGCAGCAGGATTATCAGGCTTCCCTTCGGGTTTTTCACGGAATTTTGCTCGAAATTCAGCCGCCCGCCTGCTGAGCCCATTGTATTTCCACTGTAGGACCCGAATCATGTTGTGGTGATGAATGGGCCGGCAAAATAAAAATTTATCTGTGGAAACGTTGCCTGACACTGATTGTTCTTCTCTTGCTGGGCTTGAACCATGTTCTTGAGCCAATCCAGCTCAGCCTTGAGGAAAGCGCAGGTGTTCCCAAGCTCTTGCACTTCTGCCGACTGTGTTGTCGCAGGCGCCGCTGGGGGTGTCGGTGGTTCGCGGCCCCGTTTGATCATGTCAGCCCACGTGGCGGCGTTGGACGGAATTGGGACCTTGACTTCCCGTGCCGCAACCTGTCGTTGTTGCTATGCCTTATTCAGCTGTTTGTGATTCCTTACCTCTTCCCGGATTTGCTTGTTTGGTTCCAGCCACGTCGGGCAGGTTCGGTCGGTGCCTATGTGACCTGCCTTTCGGCAGCCTTGACAAAACATGGCACCGGGGCTTGGGCAGCAGACGTTTTAAAGGATGTTGTCATGTATGTTGCCGCAGGTGGCAC
>JABSTQ010005249.1:0-64524 GCA_013358835.2 Ixodes persulcatus
AAGATTTACATGTCCCTTTGAAATACGATTGAAGTGACGAGGGCTTGCGATGTTGAATATTCTAATGGAGAATTATGTCCGAAGCAAAATACATGCCCAGTAAAATATGTCGGATATTAAACGGAAAGCGAGAGACGCTAAAATCATTTCACGCTATTTTCGTTAAACCAGCGACGCGAGGTAAGTTACTACAGGGAAGTATAAATATGCATTTTGGCGAGCATGTTAGCCATCGAAGGTTACAAACATAAAGAAATAAGGATTCAGGGGAGGCGATGACGTTTTTGATTCAAAAGATGCATTCTAAAGAATGAAACGCACGAACCCCCAAAACTGGGCGCTGCGCGGCACTCGCCGCTCGCTGTTAGCCGCTAGGTGCACCACAGGCGTGCCCCGCGGCCTTTAATGAACCGACCAGAACCGAAAGACGCGGCGCCGCGAGGAAGTGACGTAGGGACGCCAGCCCCGGTTGCTATGAATACTGCCGCCCGTCGACCATTTTCATCGCTCGTGTGCCTTCTGCTTAAAGGGATTGTCCGGTCGAAACCGGAAGTATTTAAGTTTTGGCGCTCGTTACGTCGAGGGTGCCTTCATATAGACAAACGTTATTTTTATTTTGATATATGATCTCCCTTTCTTAATTAAACCTTTCAAGAGCATACGTACGAAACTGCACACCGAATTTCGCCAGTCTCAATGACTGATATCCGTAGCTGCTGCGTGACGTCACAAAACGCAAAGGTTTGTCGGATTGTCGGGCTAACAAGCGGTGGTCGATGGATGTCTTGTATTTGTTTCAAATTATTTAGTCTCCTAGGCTGTACGTTACTGAAATACTTTTCTTCTAATGCAGTTACCAAATGTGTCCAAAAAAAGGTCAAGCCTTTTAGCAGCACATTACTCGAAAACAGCCATAAGCTTCGAGCAAACGTATGCCGTTTCGCGAACACACAACTGCGACGGCCGCCGATCAAACTAGGAGCTCTTGCAAAGCAAATGATGCAGATTTATTAATGTTTTTGTCTTTGAAGCGGCATTTGGGAACACTGATCGGCGGATCTACTTGATCGGTGATGACGCTACGGGTCGTTCCCTCGTAGGCGTTGTCCGCGGGTCGAAGGCAAACGACGAATCGTTCAAATGCATGTAGTCACTTCACTTGGACGAGCTTGGTGAATCATAGCCACGCTTTATTTTTTACTCGCGGTTCAAACAGAATCGGGCTGCACGCGTGCTAAATACAACTTTTGTCACCGTCCCAAATGGCCTAGCTGTTGGTTTCGGTTTCGCCGCATAATCAAACCGATTGATCTGATTTGGGCGAGGAGTGGGTGGACGTAGTTTAATATTGTTGGCACAGCATCACACCTCAGCTTACGAGCCTTCTGTCCGCATAGAGCTCAGCTCGTAGCTCTCTTCTGTGAGATGATTGCTGCATAAGCGGGATCCAAGGAGCATTGCGGGATCTCGATCTTGACGGGAACCCAATCCCTACGCACTTCGACGATCCATTTTGCTCGCCACTGCACGTCTCGCGGAAAAGTGTGGAACGTCACGTATTGGCTCGCATGTGCTGCCCGGTGGTTGTGGCACCAAACCGCGCAACAGAAACCTCACCCATCCACGAAACAAGTCCAGCGCAACAACAAAAAACGAAGCACACTGCGGCGTTCACTCGCAGGCAAACGACGAGTCGGGAATACTCGCTTTGCGTTGTGGGACGTCAGAGCTTCAATGTTGCCAACGAAAGCCGCGTTTACGCTAGGATGCGATTGGAGTAGTATAAATTCAATTACTCATGCAGCCTGGGGCATATAAAATTCAGATTTTGCGCGTACGATGCGTCTCAAGGCAATAAGAATAATATTCAATTGTTTTCTCGAATACAAAATTTGACCGGACAATCCCTTTAAAAAAGACACTGACAGCCCCCCATTTTTTTTTCTTTTTTGCCAGGCGATGTATTATGGTGATAGAAGACTTTCCAATCACTATTTTGCCACAGCGTGACGTATATCTTTAATTAAGTAAAAAAAAAACACAACTGCTCAAATCCGAAACCAAAACTGGACTGAGGAGGATGAGGAAATATAGTGGAGGAAACTTTTGGCGGAAGCCACGTACCTGTGATACTTTTTTTCTCCCAATCAACGTATTGGCAGCTTTTTAGAAGCCACAAAAAAGGGGTATCATATTTCTTTTATAATTTTAATATTGTGTTTGTGTCTTCGATGACCCACAACTGTGATTAGATAAGGTGGTTGTGGCTAAACCATTGAAAACGACACGTGACTGCGGAGAAGTGAGTGAGCGCGACTCAAACCGGCCAGTTCCTGATCGGCGGCTTTCGGGCTGAAAGAAAACAACTTTCGAGCCGCAAATATAGTTCTGGGTTGTTGGGCTCTCATATGTCATGTACAAATAAAAACCTTGTCGAATATAAATACCCTGTCAGTATCCCTTTAAGATTCATTTCTCTAATGAGTTCCCGGGATAGCGGGGCATTGACGAGTACACGCAAGCTTACCCAGTGGTAATCTGTTTTAATCTCGTGCGACGTGCTCTTTATATACCGTGTGCGCAGGGGGCGCCATCTGGCTGTCTATCACACTCCTACCCCCCTAACAAGAATTAGCGGAGGTCCCACCGATCTTCACGGTGAAAAGCGCGCAGGAGGCCTTCGTGCTCAATGACTTCTCCTCGGTAGTGGAGTGCCAGGAACAGGCTGAGTATCTTCATGCTGATATCCGGCTGTTAAAGTTTGAGGCACCGCTTGGGCAGAAGCTTCTAGTGGTTTAGCCTCAGCGAAAGCGGGCATACTTTCATCGGGAGGAGCAGCCTGATCCACCAATTCTGATCGCGGCTCCGATGATGCCCTAGGCTGGGCTAGGTCAGGATGCAGATGTCCTTCATGAAGTCTCCAACACCGACCATCTGGGAGTGTGACATCTGTGATCTGGTCCCTTGGAGTGTCGGTCACAGTTGCCGGTACTCATGGCGGACCTTGTTGAATATTTCTCGCGTGAACGGCATCACCCGGCTGGACAGTTGGAATCAGTCGAAAACCCTTGTGATGCGCCATCTTCTGGATGAGCTGTTTTTTTTTTTTTATATGCTTGACCTAAGGTCCGGGTGAAGTAGAGTCAAGGCAGTCTTTAACTTGCGACCCATCAGTAACTCCGTCGGAGTGCACCCTGCGGTTTTATGAGGTGTAATTCTGTAGTTCAGCAGGACTCGGGCCAGCTGACACTGGAAACTTCCAACAGCTGCCTTCTTCAGCTTCAACTTTCTGGTTTGAACCGCTCGCTCAGTGGCTCCATTTGACGCTGGGTGATACGGCGGCATTAAAATTTGCCTTATTCCATTCTGTCAAAGGAAGTCCTTCAAGCTACCGCTTAGAAATGTCGGCCCGTTATCGCATACGACGAGATCTGATAGTGCGTGACAGGCAAACATCACCCGCAGGCAAGGAATCATGGCTTCTGTCGACGGCGTGGACACAGGAACGACCTCGATCCACTTTGAGTAGGCGTCGACCACGATGAGTAGATATCGGTTCCTCATTTGCCCAGCAAAATCGAGATGAAGACGAGACCATGGCTTTTCTGGGAATGGCCACGGCATCATCGGTGCTGGTCGTGCGAGTCGCTGGTTTGCTTGACACACACGGCATCCCGGCACTGTAGCCGCAATGTCTTCATCTAATGATGTCCACCATACATGGCTTCTAGCGACGGCCTTCATTTTAGCGATCCCTGGATGATCTTCATGCAGGAGTCGTAGAACCTCTGGTTGTAAGGATCCTGTGATGACGACTCTTGACCCCAACAGGATACAGTTCTCTTGCACGCGCAGCTGAGTTGTTCGAGCAGCGTACGGTTTTAACTCTGGGTCATGCAACTCGGCACCATGACAGAACAGCACACGACAAAACAGCACGCGACAAAACGGCACGGTCAAAACAGCACGCATCAAAACAGTACAGCGTCAAAACAGCACGGCGACAAAACAGCACGTGTCAAAATAGCACGCGACAAAACAGCACGGCGTCAAAACGGCACAGCGACAGAAGAGCACAGCGTCAAAAAGGCACATTGACAGAAGAAAACGGCGTCAAAACAGTACCACGACAAAACAGCACATCGTCAAAACTGGACATTGACAATATAGCTAGGGTTTGGCCTTTTCGGTTTTTATTGTTTTGAAGTTCGGCGTACTTTTTTCCGTTTCTAATTCTAAACAGCAGTTTTCGGTTTATTGCGATGTATATTTGTAGGCTCATAAACTTCTTGGTTCTTTTCGGTTGTTTGACGAAAAACAGTACACTGACGAAAATGCAATAGTTTTTAAAAGCGTTTGTTTAAAATGTATAGAGAGTAAATCATGTCCTGGTTTTCTTATTCGTTGCAATCTGTGGCAGCCGACGGGACCTGTTCTGCAAGCCGCACTGGGGCCTATTGTGATCTGCCATTATCGCCGTGTGCTCGTATTTGTGTACAGGACGAACATGATCTTCACTACCACTGCGGTCGGAGAGGAAAATACAAAAATCCTAAAATTCGCAAGCATTGTACTCAGTGCGTTTTTTCCCCATTTTCACGACTGCGAGAAGTGAAAGTTCGCGCCGACCACAGAAACGACAATAAAACAATCGTATTTATGCCCTCCTCTAGTAGACGGAAGCTAGAGCTGTTAAAAAATGTGAGGCATTTACGGACGCCCTTTATCTTCATTCTTCAGTTCATGATTAAACTCTCTTCTTTGAACAAAGAATTAGGCACACAAATCCCTATCAGGTGCCAAAACCCAGATTTCGTCCTGAAGACACCGGCGCCACTGGAGCTTTTGTTGAAAGTTGAACTGATCTCGAAGACAAGATGAAAACTGCGAAAGGAAGTGGTCATAGGGCCAGGGGTCTAGGCCAATTCGTCGAAAGCCAACTCGTCGACCGCCAATTTGTCGAATAGGTCAATTCGTAATAGGGCAATTCGTCGAAGGGCGACTTGCTGAAGAGGCCAACTGGTCGCCGCTTTATCAAAAACCAAAATATATAATTTTTGTCCTGAAAAGGTAAAGCAAACATTGTCCTATAAACAGTAATCCAAAATATCGCCGCACGATAATTGACTTTCAGTGCGTTCTTTGTTGTCGAAGAGAACAACTTGTCACCACTTTCATGAGAGCCAAATTAGATGCTATATTGCAGTTAGGGTTGCGGAGTTTGGTAAGCACTGAAATAGGCAATACATTTTTTTATAACCTAGCGAAAATAAATGAATGGGTCACGGAGATTCGAAATTATTCGCGCAGAGAGAGCAGAAGAGCGCGCTCGAAACAGCTGCATGCGTGTTGTTTTGTCGCTGTGCTGTTTTGACGCCGTGCTGTTTTGGCGCGTGCTCTCCTGTCGCTGCGCCGTTTTGACGCCATGCTGTTTTGTCGCGTGCTATTTTGACGCGAGCTGTTTTGTCGCCGTGCTGTTTTGACGCTGTGCTGTTTTGATGTGTGCTGTTTTGACCGTGCTGTTTTGTCGCGTGCTGTTCTGTGACGTTCCCATGCAGCTCAGCTCCAGACCACAAATAATCTCAAAGCTTCGCCAAAGTCAAGTCCATTCAAGTGGCGTCGGCCACGACAGACGAAAGTAGTACCCGAGGATAGGCCCCTCGATCATACATACCTCGGCTGGCCGCTCGATGGAACATGCAGGAACAGGCAGAGGCAACTTACTCAAGGCATCCGTATTTGCTATGTTTGAACCAGGTCTGTACTTCAGTTTGTAGCTATATGCTGACAGCATCAGTGCCCAACGCAGCACACGTGGCGAACAGGTCTCAGGTACAGGCTTGTCGCAGCAAGCAGCCCCAGCAAGGGCTTCTGGTCTGTGACCGCTTCGAAGTCACGGTCCCACAGGTATTGCCGGAACTTAGTCACACCAAAAGTCAGAGCCAGGGCTTCCTTGTCAAGCTGACTGTAGTTGCGCTCAGCCGGCAGAAGACCTCTAGATGCAAACGCAATTGGTCTCTCAGCACCTGAATCTTCTCGGTGAGCAAGGACAGCCCCAATTCCATACGGCGACGCATCGCAGATCAGCTACACTGCTTTCTTCGGGTCATAATGCGCCAATACCGCGGCAGACAGCAGTAACTCCTTGCTCTGACGAAAAGCCTGTTCTTGGTCCGCACCCCATGTCCGGGGCGTCTTTGTGTCCAGAAGATGGTTTAACGGATGTAGGACGCTGGACAAGTTTGGCAGGAACCGACGATAAAAATTGACCAGTCCCAGGTAGCTCTGCAGCGTTTTTACATTCGTAGGCCTTGGAGCTTTCAGTACTGCCTCAGTCTCTTCCGGGTTTGGTTGGAATCCCGCAAATTTAACGACATGACTCAAGTATTTAACCTGGGGAACCAAGAAGTCGCACATGCACAGTTTCAGCTTCAGCCCAGCATGCTGCAGCCGACTCAGCACTTTGCTCAGGTTCTCCAGGTGGTCTTGATCGTTTCGCCCTGTCACTAGAATGTTTTCGAAATATACAACGACGTGCTTAAGTCCTTGCAAAAGGTTCTCCATCCCACGTCCGAAGATCGATGGTGGAGAGGTCACACCGAACGGCAGGCGAGTGTACTGATACAGACCTCGTGGAGTGTTGATGGTAAACAGTTTGGACGACTTCTCATCAAGTGGAACTGGTAGGTATGCATCTCTTAAGTCCAACTTGCTGAATTTCTCGCCTCCACTTAGCTTAGCAAACAGGTCCTCCACTCACGGGATGGGGTACTTTTCAGGTACAGTCACAGGGTTCACAGTGACTTTGAAGTCTCCACAGATGCGAATCTGCCCATTTTGTTTTAGGACCGGTACAATAAAAGCAACCCATTCCAAAGTCCTCACTGGACGTGGGACTCCCTCGTGTTCCATACGTTGCAACTCCTCGTTGACTTTGTCAAGCATCTCAAATGGAACTGCACGAGGCTTGAAAAACCCTGGTTTAGCGTTGTCCTGAAGATTTATCTTTGCGGAAACCCCCTTGAAAGTTCCTAGTCCTTCTTCAAAGATGCTGGAGTATTCAGCAACCAGGTTCGCAACAGAAGTCACCACGTTGACATTCTTCGCCTTGGAAAACTCGATGCCGAGGCCTTTCATCCAGCCACGTCATAGCAGAGATGGGCAGGTGCCAGGGACGACATACAGGATGTCCTGACACTCGCGGTTTCTAAGTCTCACCGTTGCAGTAAGGCTTCCCTGAACTGGGGAAAGCCACCGTAATAGCCTTTCAGCATGACACGCGACGGGTCCAGCTGCCTTGATGGAGATTCGCGTCGAAATGTTTCCTCAGACGCAACAGACACGCTAGCTCCCGTGTCAAGTTCAATCAACAACGGAGTCCCGTTCACCATAACTTCCACTCGGAAAGGCTGGGCGTCGACTGCAGAAGATGTCATTTCCCACATCTCGTAGACTTCTGGCAGTGAAACATCTTGCGACTGGCCTGCTTCGTCCAGGGTGTAGACCGATTTTGGTATTCTAGTGGACGTCGTCGGGCAGCCGGCGGTCGGATCCGCTGTCTTCCCCTTGCACACTCGTGCCAGATGCCCCTTAGCTTGACACGTGTGACAAGTGGTACTTGCATGACGGCACTGTGTGGCGTAATGCTCGCCTCCGCAACGAAAACACGAAATGGTGCCAGTCTTCCGCTAAGGCTTCACAGCTGCATCACGTGACACGGCGTTAGCTGACGCGAGGTTTGGCTGGACAGACGTCGATAGCATCTGCGAATCTTTCTCTGCTGCTTCCATTGTAACGATCGTCTTTTTTGCGAGGTTCAGGGTCAAATCTGGAATATCTAGGAGTCGCCTTTGTATCATCTCGTCGTTAATACCTCCGACGATGCGGTCTCGCAGCATTCTATTTCGGAACGCGCCGAATCCGCAATCGTCCGCCAGCTTGTTCAGACAAGCAAAGAAATCCGCCGCTGTCTCATTCTCATGACGCATCTGTGAATTGAACTTAAAGCTTCCAACGACTTCCGACGGCTTCGGTGAGAAATGCTCGCCTAGCACCTCGAAAATGATTTCTAGGCTGGCCTCTGACGGTTTGACAGGAGCCAGCAGATTTCGAAGCAACGAATATGTGGCCGGTTCAAAACACGCTCGACCTTTCTCATCCTCGACATCGTTGGCGATAAAGTACTGTTCAACCCGCTCCCGGTACTCGCTCGAGTTCGTTTCAGCGTCAAACGGCTCTAGTTTGACGACCACCGGCATTCCAGAACAGCCGCACGGTCCGACGGCAGCAGTTCAGCACTTCCACTTCCTCGTCGCCACTGTAATGATCAGCGAGTTCCCGGGACAGCGGGGCATCGACGAGTGCACGCAAGCTTGCCCGTGGTAATCTGTTTTAAGGGCTGTTTATACTCCGACGTTGAACGCAGTGAACGCAGCGTAGCGCAGAACGCGTGCCTTTCATTGGCCGGCAACCAGAAACTCGATATCTCCGGCCAATGAGTATCTGTGCGCGCTGCGCTACGCCACGCCCGTCAACGTTACGTAGTAGTATAAACATATCTTTAATCTCGTGGGACGTGCTCTTTATATACTAGGTGCGCAGGGGGTGCCCAGAGCCGTATATGTAGAGAGTTTGGTCAATGGGAGGTGCGGGCAGAGCCGGGGCGTGCGGCAGACTCGGAAAGGGGGCTGGCATGCTCTCTTGACCAACCAGAAGCCGAAAAGAATCCCCTAGCGGTGGTAGCGAGAAACAGTTCTGATCAAAGGCCTATGTTTGTAAATGGTTTTAATAAGCACGTAAGAGTGAAGCGTAGTAACTCTTTGTGGTTGAAAATAGGGTGCACGTGTTGTTTTGATCATGATCATGCAGAAAGATGTAAGAAACGAATGCGCCGCTCAACTCTGTTTTGCTCGGACAGAGTGTGACCGCTCGAACGGCAGATTCCCGGCCCTCGGCGCTTGGCGTAAGTATCATTTCAATCGTTCCGCTAGTCGCACTCTTCCACCATCATTTTGGATGAGCGTGATTGAAACATCACGTGTACCATATTTTCAGTCATCAAGAGTTACTCCAATGCAGTTATCAGGTTTGTTTCTCGCGACCACCGCCAGGGTATTATTTCCGGCTTCTGGTTGGTCACATTCAAATTTCTGAAGACGCCCTGAAACACGCCCAGCCCGCTTTCGGCCAATGACGCCTCCTTATTTGTCTCCTATACTTCCCAACGAATGGCCAAACTCTCTACATATACGGCTCTGGGGGTGCCATCTGGCTGTCTATCATAGAGTTCCTGTATAGGCTCCCTACGGGAGCCAGAGTTGCGCGTCTGTTTTCCACGTGCCGCCGCGCCGCTATTCGCCGAGATACGATCCCGTGAGGATCCTGATCAAATGCCGTGCAGGAAAGTAGACGTTGCACGCGCCCCGACAGTACGTTCCCCTGCTTTTGAACGCGCGGCGCCGCTATTCGCCGAATTCAGTCACGTGAGAAGCTACGGGGAGGAACGCGCTAGAGTTCCTGTATAGGCTCCCTACGGGAGCCAGAGTTGCGCGTTCATTTCCGTAGCGCCGTCTTTCCTGCACGGCATATTGATCCTGCTCGTCAAGTGACTGAATTCGGCGAATAGCGGCGCCGCGCGTTCGAGGCGCGCGGCGCGCTCGAAAGCAGGGGAACGTACGCCGGGGCGCGTGCAACGTCTACTTTCCTGCACAGCACTTTATCCGGCTCCTCACGTGATCGCGCAACTCTGGCTCCCGTAGGGAGCCTATACAGGAACTCTAGAACGCGCAACTCTGGCTCCCGTAGGGAGCCTATACAAGAACTCTAGTCTATCACACTCGTCCCTCAGCTGGCAGCGAGCTTCCACAGCTTTCATTTCACAAAAGAACTGCCGGTCCTTTTGCTGAAAGATAGGCTGCGCTATCCAGACCTTTCAAAAATGACAGCTTCTGAGCTCTCACTGCATATCAGCGTAGCCTTTGTTTCCTGTGTGGAGTGCAGTTTAAAAAAAACGTTCTGGTTGCGCGAGTTAAAATAAATAATCAAAAAGAACATAACGAATAACCGCAATAATATTAATAATTGCTCGGAGCCAAAAAATTACAGCGGTCCCCTTTTTGGTGCACGTAATAAATAAAAATCAACCAAAAACCTAAGCGGGAACTACGCCGAACAAATATTTCAAACCAAACTAGGGCAATGTTGAGAAGCGTAATCGCAAGCTCTCCCATCTGGTCGCGCTACACAGAACATGATGTACATATGTCAAGATGAGGGAGAGTGATGCTGCTGTAGAAAGTCTGAACCCGAGGTTAACGTGGTTAACGTATATTGAAACAAAGAAAATGCTTTTTTAGAGAAGAAGGGCACCTGATACGAAGTAGCGGTGCGATCGAGTAAATTATTGCTTGAACCAAGTAATCAAAGACAGGGCACATACAAAACAGCTAGGAAATTGATAAAAAACTACGCAATCAAAAAAAAAAAAAAAAAGAAAAGAAAAAGGCGTAAGAAAGCTTCGTCATCTCTTAATTTAGAGAGAAAAGAGTTATGCCTTCTTGCACTCGTTGATTTTGTTCTAATATGAATACTTACTTCGATTGTGTTTCTTTTATTTCTTAAATGTTTAGTCTTTAGCTAAACCATTGTGCCGTCTATTTATTTTTGTTTGTCTTCATCCTTTTTGCGCGCTGTCTACATTATTTGTAGACCAAGAAAATAATTTGCTACGAAGCTGAGGTCATTCAATGGCGCAGTTTTCAATCTTGTTAAAAAGTACTGTGTCCCGTGCAGCAGTACTGTGCAGACTTCCGACTCCGAGAACCTCTTGTCACGTTCTCAATGCAAAATACACGTTTTGGTCTATTTGCATAGCGTACAGATTGTTATCGTTAGTTTACATCCCATTTTTTTTACTGACATAATATCTCTAGGTAGTGTAACTTGCTACGGTACACATAGTTTTCGAAACAGTAAAAACAATAGACTTTCAAATTTGGGGCCCGTGCATGGGGTTACCGAAGCGGACTTTCATGTCCTCAATTTAAATTACAGGGGTACCAGTGTTGTATGCGTTACTGGAAATAAGTAACCGATCATAATTACAATTACTGTATTGAAAATAGGACTGATTACAGTAATCAACTAGTGCATCACGAAAGTAATTGATTACTTTTCACGGTACTTTTTTTACTTTTTATTACGAAAACGAAAATGCAGACGTATGTTCAGAGTGGTTACCTTGTGTTTATTGTTGTCATTTACATCATGTTAAGCCATTGCTCATAAAAGTCGTCACTTCCTTCAGTAATAGAGAACGACATAGAAATAGAGGGGAGAGAGAGAAGGATAAATAAACAGCCACATGCTAGACTAGTAGGAACCCCGATCCAAAAACAACAAAAACAAAAATCGTACATTTTATGACGTTTTGTCCTTAGTAGGTTCTATACGAGCACGCACTGGTGAACTCTTTTAAAGTGGAAGGAGGGGGGGGGGGGGAAGGGGGGGGGGGGTGTCTGTCGTGGCTAGATGAGGTCAGTGCAGAACACAGTCGTCTATGCCGCGGCACACCCGGATCGTAACAACCCGTACATACGAAACGAGGCACTCTCGACAGCTCGGCAGTTAATACGTCGCGGAGCGCGTTGACATTCGAATCCTTCTGGTATCTTGGGATCTTTTTTCGTTGTTTACGGGTTGAAAAGAGTGTCGAAGGTTGGTTCAACATAGACGACGGACGCACGGGCACACAAAGCGATTTTTTACCGAAACAAAAAAGAAACTCAGCTAAACAATTTTAGCTCTTTCGGAAAAATATAATAGCTTACTTGTAATTCCTTACATAAAAATAGCAATTGAATTACAGCGAACGTTACCGTCCGAAAAAAGTAATCAAAGCGTTAAAATGTTACAGTAAAATATAATTGATTACAAGTAATCAGTAACCGTAAAGTACCGGGCAAGCGTCCACTCAAAATTTCGAGATAATCGCGAAAAAATGGGGGATGGACGCTTGTCCGGTCACCAATTTCGCATATAAATGTTTTGTGCGTACTTTCTCAGATCTCACAAAGTTCGGAACGGCAGCTTAGTAGGGAACGAGCGGATGCCAGGTATTCTACGGTACGTGGAACTCGTTACGTACAACTCTGAGGAATACGTTCTAGAGCTGTACCCCTTTTCAACTTGAGATGTAACGCAGCGAAGGCAATAAAACCCGAGATCATAGCTTTGGCGTTCGCTCCTGCTTGACAAGAGTTCGTGCAGCCGAGGTAATTCCTTGAGGAAGGATCTGCGGCTGTACCCTTCGCCGCGGCAGATGAAAAAGCCGGTCCACACGTTTGCGTGTGTGAGTGCGGTCGACTTCGCCGCAACCGCCTTTAGCCACTTGCGGCGAGAAAAGACACTGGCGCCATCTATGGGGTAGTCCTGGAACACTATAGATTTGCCGATATCTTACGCAACATTCTATCACCACGTGCTTCAAATAAATCGCGTAGCTTTGATCTTGCAAAAACGGCAAAACCTACCCGATAGATGGCGCCACTGCGTTGTTCTCTCGTCGTCGGTGGTTACAGGCGCCCGCAAAGCAGTCGAAAGAACACAAATACGTGAGTAAGACTTTAAGGTGAAGCAAAGCATAGGTTAAAGGAAAGGCAAAGTACAGAAAACTGAGTGTGTGCGACCGGCGGTTCACCTGACATTGTGTTTTAATTTGGCATTTAATTTCAGATCGCCTCGCTGCCCACAAGCATCTCTACGGAGGGGTTGTGCTTGTTGACTCTATACCGAAAAATTCACTGGGAAAAATGGACAAACGGAGCTTGAAACGTAGTGCATGATTGTCGTTGTGTTACACGTTGGGAGAAGAAAAACTGTCCCAATATAGGGCATGCGGTTTTGAAGAGAACAAATTTACAGCCGCAAGGAATAAAGTAGAGAACAACTTTATAGTTGAATTGCGCATTCTGTAATTTACATCGGTTTTACTTTGAATAAACAAAATAAAATTATATGGGAATAAACAGGTATGGTTGTTGAGTATGATGTTTTTTTCTCTTTATTTTAAAACGGATTCTTTCCCCTATATTTAATCAGAAGAAAAACCTACAAAACATTATTGAACAAAATAAAAAAAAATGTATAGAGAGCAAAACACTCAAATGAGATACTGCATAAATAAAAAAAGTAATAAAGGTAGGAAAAGTTGGAACGGTGCAGTTTCATGGACGATATCTTCGGGGAATAAATAATTGTCCGAAATGGCAACTTTACTGTTTCAGAAACAAAAAAAGACCGAAATTCTAGGGAATGATAAAGACTTGTAAACGTAAAATGAAACCTTGAAAGTTATGAGGTCCGATCAAAACGTTCCGGTACTAGTTTTGTAGAGTAAAAAAAGGGCAGCACGGTGATGAGCGCGCAGTCGTTGAAGGCAGGAACCGTCCTATGTTACTATGTTTTCTGTTGTTGTCTCATTTCGATTTCCTTGAGCGCTTTCCTTCACCCATATTTAATGACCTGGAAAGCATATAAAACATTATTGAGCATAATAATAAAAAAATCTCTAAAGTAAATCACCAAAGGACAAAAATTAAACAAATTTCAAGTCAGTCAGTCAGTCAGTCAGATCAACTTTATTTGCGTCCAGAGATGGAGTAGCAGCCGGACACAAACCTGCTAAGGAGCCCCTTCCATCTCCCCCTCAGACGACGGCCAGGATCCCTTGGACCCCGGCGGCGTCTTCAGCCAGACAGACGACTTGTTCTTGCACTTCGGGGTCTATGCTGAGCAGGGTGGTCTCCCAGCTCCCTAATTCAACTAACTGCCCCAGTATTTTGTTTGCATTCGCTCCACGATCTATCCTAGCGCATTCCCATATTATGTGTTTCAAGTTAGCCCTTTGACCGCATAGTTTACATGCTATCCTATATCTGTCCGGATACCATCGGCTGAGTATAGCCGGATTCGGGAAGGTGTTTGTCTGAAGCTTTCTCCACCTCGTGGATTGTTCTTTGTTTAGCGAAGGATGCGCGGGAGGGTATCGCATCCTTGCGCTAGCGTAATGGTCTAGGATGTCTCTGAAAGTCACCAGCCTGTCTCTTCCCGACAATGATGCGGTTAAGGGGTCCGACAGTACTTCGGCCCGGTTAGTAAGCCTTCGGGCCGCGTCGTGTGCCTCCTCATTACCGGGAAGGGACGAGTGTGCTGGTGTACAGACGAGTTTTGTTTTCGTTGTTTTATCGAAACCCTTTAGTACGCGTAGTGTCTCCGGCGATTCTCTGCCTATCGCGAAGTTGCGGATGCTGTCTGCGAGTCGCTCACTCGCTAAATCACCAAGGGACAAATACTGAACAAATATCAAGACAAATAATTGATAATTAATGTAGTAAAATGTGGAACGGTGCTGTTTCACCAATTGAATTGGCCGAAGTGGCCCTTCATTTATTTACAGGAGTTATTTGAAGATACCGCCCGGACCGGGAACCAGCCAGCTAATGGTGCTGTCGTCGTACCTTTCTCGAGCGATCTGCCCGAGCGATATCTCGTGAAGCTTCTTCTTTCACCCGCGCACTGGTGCGCGTCTTTTCGCGTGGCTCGCTTTTTGTGAGCCACATCGCTATCGCGGACACCTAGTCCGCTACAGACGATTAAAGTCAGTAGATCCTAGGAAAGTAGCGCCATTGCATTCCCTACCTGCTAGCCGGACACAGATACTAACATACAGACGACCAAAACCCCGCAAGGCGATTGGCTAATCTGGTTAGAAAAGTTTATTTACAACAGTGGTGTCATCACTAGCACAAAGCCAAAAACCGAAAACGCGCTATGTACAGTATAGACAGGCTCTACAATGCTCAAGCCAAGTTAGCCAACCCCGCGCCTAAGGGGCAGGTGCGCGCACGCTTCTCCGCAAAGCGCCCGTCCGCGCGATCACTCGCGCAAAGAGGCACCGACCGGTACCGCGCCCGCATGTTCCGCCCCTGCGACGCCACAAAGAGAGGGCTGTTCCACAATACGCGAACAACGTACATTAGGGGGAGACCCCACTTATACGCAGCCATGGTGACCTCCGCAGCGATTTCGGCTTACGGGGCCCGTGGGTGAGCCGGCCGTTTCTTCCCGGTCGGCGGGCCCCCTTTGATGACTTGCAGCTGCGAGCCAGACACTCTGGCGGCGGAGTGGGCCCGCTGAGGAGGAGCCGGGGGGAAGTGGGGAGACAGGTTTCGGGAAGATGGCTTAGGCGAGTGTCTGTGTGTGTGTGTGGGGGGGGGGGGAGATGAGCGTGCGTCAGTGGAACGAAGGAACTGGAACGGACAAGATCACGGCGACGCCGACCTGAACAATGACTGTGTATAGCATATTTCTGTAATCGAGTTGATCTAATATAGTTGTTTTTGTTTATTGTGAATTCATTTTAATCAGTATAGAACAGCGCGCAGCTTCTGCCACAGAAATTATGGTGCCGAAACCCGGGAAGGAACATCGAACGAGGTGAGCGGTTTGATCTTTGTGACCGCCTCACTGGAACGCTGTGAAAGAGCTGGGAGCGTGTTCGTGAACGGCAAACTATAAAGCGGCTTAAAGGAAAACGTGGAGTGAAACGGGAGCAAACCACAAGGCTCATCAGCGAGGCGTCGGCGGGACTGGAGACAGCGGATCTGGTCACGGTGACTGCATGGCGAGAACGAATCAGCGCATCCAACCAGACGCTTCAGTCTCTAAATGCAGAGATCGAGGACCAAGTGCCACTAGAGGATCTCGTCGCGGAATACACGACTGTATCCGAATACGACGACGACGCCACCCGAGTTCTAGCGCTGCTGAGCCGCGGGATGATGATGATGATTGGAGGCTTTATGGCGCAAAATGCTACTGAGGCCAAAGTGCGCCAAACTAGGTTGTTCATTCACATTCTAGATAGAATGGGACGTTGCTCGTCATTATCATGGGTATTAAAGCTGGTGTAAAAAACCAGTGCTAGAAATAAAACTGAGCACTCGTTCGAATGGGATAAGAGGGTGATCTCCTAGTAAAAGAACAGGGTGAAAAGGTATACAATATCTAAACAATTCAGGAAAATGATGCCGTCGTTTTTCATCAAGACCGGAACAAATCCATAAAATGTGTAGGATGGAAACATTATCCCCGCAGCGTGTACATCGGGGTGGGTCTTCTCCACAGAGGAGATATTTGTGGGTCATATAGGAATGGCCTATGCGAAGGCGAGATAACAAGACCTCATGAAATCGATTCTTTAAAGAGGCACTCTCATACAGTCCAAGAATGGGCTTGGTGAAGTGAAGTTTATTGTCGGATTCTTCCTCCCATTCTGTCTGCCATCTCTGGAAAATTGATGCCCTCACGACCGGTTTGATATCCTGGTAAGGTAACGAGGCTGCTGACTCCCGAAGGTTCCTGGAGAAGGAAGCCATCCAATCAGCTTTTTCATTACCCAATATGCCTACATGACTTGGAACCCAGCAAAGTATAATATGATATCCATTCTGCAATGCACTATTAAGTTTGGTACGCACAAGCTGTACAAGCATAGTTTTGGTGTCTTTGGGGGAACTAATTGCAGTGATCACACTTTGCGAGTCCACATATATAATCGATCTTACTTTTCTCTTCAGTCTAATATGGTCAATTGCTACCAACACTGCATACAGTTCTGCTGTAAAGATACTGGCGATCGAATTAAGGTGCTTAGTTCTAGAAAAGTTCTTAGAATACACGGCACATCCAGTGAAAGATTGAGCCTTTGCACCATCAGTATAAAACTGACAATAATCAGCATACTTTGTCTGCAACTCTTGAAAATCTCGCAGGATAACCACTGAAGTAACACAGTGCTTATTATATTTCGTAAGTGACCAATCGCAGCAAACCGGCAGTCTCTCTACTGGTGAGAGTAGGGGCATTCCATCGGGAGAAATCTGAAGAGATGTATGATAGTCTGCGAGGCGAAGGCTTAATGGACGTACAATGCTGGGCTTGTTTTCGAAAAGGCGAGAGAACCTTGAACGTTTTATGGAGTCATATGTTGGATGGCGAGGGTTAGCTAATATTTTGTAGGCATATGTCATACTTAGGTATTCGCGTCTTTTATCCAACGACAACTCGTTGGACTCGGCATATAAACTCACAATGGGGGATGTACGGAAAGCACCCGTGGCAAGTCGTAATCCAAGATGGTGCACTGGATCTAACATTTTCAGAGCCGATTGTCGCGCTGATCCATACACAATAGCACCATAATCAAGACGGGATCGCACAAGGGAATTGTATAGGCGCAGCAGACATCTATCTGATCCCCAAGTCTTTTTAGCCAAGACTTTTAAGAGGTTCATACTTTTAAGGCATTTTTCCTTAAGACACTTCAAGTGGGAAATAAAAGTAAGCTTCCTGTCAAAGATCACACCCAGAAACCTGTGCTAATTTTTAACAGGCAACCGCATGGCTTTCAGTTCGAGGTCTGGATTCAAGGGTAGCCCACAGCGCAAGGAGAACGGCACACAAACCGTTTTATCTGGAGAAAACCTAAATCCATTTTCATCTGCCCAACTACCAAATTTCTTTAGAGCCAACTGAAGCTGACGTTCACAGGTGAAACTGTTACAGGAAGAACACGAGATTTGAAGATCGTCTACGTAAAGCGAGTATGAGATGGAAGACGGGAGAATTCTGGCAACAGAATTTATCTTGACTGCAAACAATGTGACGCTGAGGATGCCCCCTTGAGGAACTCCGTTTTCTTGAACGAATGGATCTGACAAAGTAGAGCCCAGTCGAACCTGGAATGTCCTATCCGTTAAAAAGTCTCCTATACACTTCAGCATTCGGCCCCGAATACCATAGCTGTAAAGGTCTTTAAGTATTCCAAACCTCCATGTGGTATCGTATGCTTTTTCTAGGTCGAAGAAAACAGAGACACAGTGTTGCTTATGCACGAAAGCTTCGCGGATTATTGTTTCCAGGCGGACTAAGTGATCCACTGCAGATCGTCCGCGACGAAAGCCACACTGGTTATTTGCAAAGAGATTCTCTTTTTCTAAAAGGTACATTAACCGTCTGTTAATCAGTCTCTCATATGTTTTCCCCAGGCAGCTAGTGAGTGCAATGGGTCGGTAATTGGAAGGGAGCGTAGCGTCTTTGCCATGTTTCAGGAGCGGTATAATGTGAGCCCGCTTCCATGCCTGGGGGAAGCATGCCTTCTCCCACAGAGAGTTGAAAAAAAGAAGGAGTGTTCTGAGCGAGTCACGTGACAACTTTCGAAGCATGACATAGTGCAATGTGTCTGGCCCCGGTGAAGACAACTTTTTTACATCGAGAGCTTGTTCTAGCTCGCACATTGTAAAGGGCCCATTATATGGCTGCGAGTTAGACCCCCCCATAGAAATAGAGCAACTCTCTGCGCGAGATTTAAACTGTTTAATATCAGCACTATAATTATCAGAGCTAGATACACTATGAAAATGCTTTGCAAGAACATTAGCAACGTCTTTGACTGACCCCAAAGGCAGATTAAATACTGGAATGGTAAAAGCCCGGTAGTCACCTTTGATTTTGCGTACACGATCCCAAACCTCTTTAGCTGTAACAAAACTACTTATAGAAGAGAGATATTTCATCCAAGATTTCTTTTTTGCCTGCTTTCTTGTCCAGCGGGCTTGCGCTTTTCATCCACGGTGGGGTACCTACGAAAGACATCCCAGGCTCTATTTTGTCATGTAAGTGTGCTTGAACTGTCCTTGTTCCACCATGGCTTGCACTTTTTTGGCAAATTACCGGAGGTACGTGGGATAGAGTGCTCAGCTGCATTGACTATCTGTTGAGTAACATATGTTGTAGCCTCATCAGGGGACAGAGTGGCCAATAGCGAAGCATCAAGTGTAGCAGTTAGGCTGAAACGTTCCCAGTCCGCCTTGTCAAGTTTCCACCTAGGCATACGCTTTTGTAGTGTGGGGAGATCGATCACACTCTCTAAAACAACTGGAAAGTGGTCGCTGCCAAATGGATTATGTAAAACCTTCCAAGAAAAGCAAGGAAGCAATGATGGTGATAAAATAGATAAATAAATGCAAGTGAAAGAGTTGTGCGCAGCACTAAAAAAGGTTGGGGCTTTGTTGTTTAAAAGACATAAATTTGAAGACAATAAAAACCGTTCAATGATTCTTCCGCGGGAATCAACTCGTGCACTGCCCCACATGGTGTGATGAGCACTAAAATCACCTAAGATTAAAAAAGGTTGTGGAAGTTGGGTTAAAAGCTTCTGAAGGTCATGAATGTGTATGGGGGTGTGTGGTGGAAGGTACAGTGAAACAACTGTAATGAGGCGGTCCGTAAGAACTCGTGCTGCCACAGCCTCGAGGGGCGTGTCAAGGGGGACCTGAGCACACGCCACTCCACTCTGCACAACAATGGCAACACCACCGGATGAATGAGAAGATGGGCGGTCCTTGCGGAAGAGGTGATAGTTTCGTAAAACTTGTGTATGTGAGGACGTCAAATAGGTTTCCAGTAATGCTAGAGCTATAGGACGTAGCTCATTAAGTAAAAAGTAAACATCATCTATATTGTGAAGGAGACCCCGACAGTTCCACTGCATGAAACTAAAATGACTCATCACAGGTTAATTAAATTATTGTTAAAAATGTAGGGTTCATAGCTGTGAGTGGACACAAGCTATGTTACACTCGGGGCAGTGACACGAGGAGGTTTTTTCTTTTGGTCCCCCTTTTCGGGGGTATGTTTTGTACCTCCCTTGGCGGGTGGAGGTGGTTCTGTCGGATCGGCAGACACCTCCATAGCCTCCTCCTCCCGCTGTGAAGTGGAAGGAGTGGGCCCCTCGCTGCTCTGAGAGGGAGTGGCGTCAAGCACCACTAGGGGCTTAGGGCCAGGACGATGGGGAACCGTCTTGGCACGTGGGACTTTGGGCGGGCCTCTGGGGTCTGAGAACCCACAGAGGCCTCGCTGGTGGTTGGGGGGCTGGGTGAGCACTCCAAGTCGCGAAGACTGTACTGAGTGCCCACCGTTGCCTTTAATGGCGGCGCTGCCCCCCTGGCAGCCGCCTCGGCGTAGGTGCCTCCTTGGAGGAAGGAAAATCGCTTCCTTGCCTCAGGGTACGTGAGGTTTTCTTTGATTTTCAGCGTTAGGATTTTCTTTTCCTCCTGAAACTTTGGGCAGGCTCGGGAGTAGGTGGGGTGGGCACCGGAGCAGTTCACACACTTGAGAGGTGTACCCTCGCATGTGTCAGCTGGGTGGTCTGTAGCTCCGCACTTTGCACATGTCGTTTTCCCACGACAGGTAACAGAGCTGTGACCGAATCGTTGGCATTTGAAACATCGTCTCGGGTTTGGTATGTAGGAGCGCACCTTGCAGTGAAGGTAGCCTGCCTCGATGTTCTCGGGCAGCACAGTGGAAGCAAAAGTGAGGACTAAGTGCTTCGATGGTCTCTCCTGTCCGTCTCTGCGTATGGAGATGCGTCGCACGGCAACCACACTCTGCCCGGAAAGGCCCTCCAAGTTCTCTTCGCTAGACTCCAGCAGGTCGTCCTCTGAGATGACGCCCTGGCAGCTATTCACGGTGCGGTGTGGGGTGACAGATACTTTGTAGTCCGAGATCTTGTTTAAGTCTAAAAGAACAACACTTTGCACTCCGTTTTCCACCTCAACGAGCAAGTCGCCGGATGCTAGTTTCTTTGCTTTAAAGTTTTTACCAATTAGGTTTTCTAAAGTCTTTGAAATAAGAAATGGTGAAAGTTTGGCAAGTGGTTTTCCATTTTCTGAGTGCATTACCAGAAAGCGGCTGAAGCTATTCTGGGCTGCGGCTGATGTCTCTTTGGTGAATACTTCGGTCCGGACCCTTTTCAGGGTCCGATCAGGAGAGGTTTTTTGTTTGGAACCCATATGGAGGGCAAAAAAACTTCGGCGTCTGTAGCGCACCACCCACCGCGGAGTCCAACAAGGGGATAGGCAACATCTCATAACAGGTCTGGCTTGTCTGAGTATATTACGCTATCAGTGCTACCAGGATGCTATAACCAAGTGTGGGTCAAGAGAGAGTTCTGTCACCACCCAATGTTAGCCCTTGCCACCAAAGAAGGTGAAAACAAAGAATAGGAGAAGGAAGGAAAGAGAAAGAAAAGAGGGGATAGTAGAAGAAATGGCGACTAGACTGAATCATCCTGGCCGGGCCTTACCAGGACTCCCGTCTATGAGAAGCGGGGGCCGAAGTGGTGTACTGCCTCACCCGGGGGGCCCCGAAGGGTCCAAACCTACCCCGGGCTCGGCTCAACCACCAGGATGCCCTTTTGCCCAGACACGGGAAAGCCACGCACAGTCAGACGTGGACGGGCGAGCCCGCATGGCTCGGGGTCCGTGGAGACGCCACTCTCCAAACACCTGTTTTCACAGGTGCCCCCTGCGGGGGCTGAGCCGCAGGAATGAATCGCTACAACAAAAGGAAGTTCCAACGCCGGCGCCCTTGAACGAGACCACATCGGCGACAGCTTCAGTACCTCCTTCCAACAGGACAAGCGGAGTGAAGCTCCCGAAGTTGCGACTCCTGACCTTCAACGGAGATGTCAGCGGTTGGAAGTGCTTTTGGGAATAATTCAGTGGTGCTGTTCACAACAACGACAGCATCACACGATCTGAAAAGTTCCACTACCTTCGCACACTCGTCGCCGGACCAGCTGCTGCCGCAATCGCAGGACTTCAGGCCACGGAGGCCTGCTACGACAATTCCATCCACATCCTGACGCAGCGGTTTGACGACAGGCGAAGAATTGAACAAGACCACCTGGCAAAGCTCCGATCTCTACCGTCGGTGGCGTCCGCGAAGGACACAAGGGGGGGCTGAGGAGGATCTACGACCATGTGCAGACCAACATCCGAGGGCTAAGAGGTCTCGGCGTGGGATCGTCGACTTACTGCACAATGATGTCGGACATTCTTCTCAGGGCCCTGCCGAAGGAGATTGTGTTGGACTACCACCGGTGGCAGTCGGGCAACACCGCCTACAGGGCGTCCGGGACGTCGGAGAGAGATCCAACGTCACCGAATGCAACAGGACAAGACGCCGGCCACTCGATCGACTCGCTCTCCTCTGCACGGATCTGTCCCACGCCGTTGCAATCCGCCGATGCCGAAGGTGAGCTCGCCGAGATTCTTGGGTTTCTTCGTGTCGAGGTCGAGAGCAGAGAGAGAGCCGGGGTCATGGCCGAGCAGTATGACCCACTGCGGAAGACTAGGATCGATGGATCAACAATGCCAGCTGCGGCACTCTTGCACACAAGCACCACTGGCCAGTGCTTCCTTTGCGGCTCAACCGAGCATTCAGCGGAATTATGCACCTGCAATCTTACACTTCATCTAAAGAAAAGAAAGCTGGCGGAGGGATCCCGGTGCTTCAGATGCACAATGGGGGGGCACCGAGCAAGGGATTGTCGTCAGAAACTGTCATGCGCGGGATGTTCCGGTAGGCATGCTACATCAATGTGTGACCCTGACTGGAAGCCTGCGCAAAGGAAACCGGATCGAGACGCCCCTCTGACTAGCGTCCAAAACGCTATCGCCGAACGTAAGGACGTCCCATTGATTCAGAGGTCCTTCTGCAGACTTTCCGGGCCTGGGCTGTAGAGGGGAAACGACGCGGCTACATGCGAGCCATCATAGACGGAGGCAGTCAACGTACAGAGCGCGGCACTGTTAGCGCGAACAAGCGATCGCCGGTTTTTCCAGTTTTTCTCTTCTCAAAGAGCTCATTGAGTTCTATAATGTAAGCGAAAACATTTCGTGCTCGCTAGTACTATTTAGAAGTAAAATGCGAAAATACGCCGATGTCGTGTTCGCGCTAACAGTGTCGCGATGTGTACTTTCATCCGAGAGGATGTTTCGCGCAAGCTCGGCCTCAAGGTTCTATGAGAAACCAGCCTCCGACTGAATACATTTGGCCACTGCTCGACACGACCACAACGACGACGACTGGTCGAGGTACGACTGCGCAGTCAGTACGGCCAAGAAGAATGCGTTGTCGAGGCTGTCGAGGTACCCTTCATTTGCAAGGACGTCGTTCGGGTACCCGCCGACCACATGTTTTTTCGCCGGGTGGAGGAAGACGGACGCCGCATTGCGGATGCGCTCCTGTTTCCTGGAGTTCCAGCGGAGGAAGGCATTTCTCTGCTAGTCGGATCCCATCAACTGTGGAGAGTAACTGGAGACCAAGTGCTGCGGTGCGAAGAAAACCAAAAACTGGTCGCCATCAGCACCATTTTTGGGTGGACCTTTCAGGGCCCCGTGTCCCACCACAGCTCTCTCAGCGGCAACGCCAACAGCAAGGTGTGCGTCCTGAGGGTCGGACCCGTAGAGAACGAGGACGTCGGAGAAGTGCTGCGGAGTTTTGGGGAGCTGGAAAGCATCGGCATTGCTGATCTGCCATGTAGCAAGACAGAGGTGCACAACGAGGTACTGACCGAGTTCAACGAGGCAGTCAAGAAAGTCGAGGGACGGTACGAGGTTGGCTTGCCATGGAAAGCCAGCACCGGAAACCTGAAAGACAACCGTACGCTCGCGTTGAAACGTCTCGGGGGTTTGACAAAAATACTTTCACGGAATGAGTCCCTCTCGATTGAGTATGACAACGCCATCGGCAGCTACATAACAGCAGGACACGCTGAGAGGGTTCCAACGAACTCTCCAGACGCCGAGTCGTCACGCTACCGGACGTACTACATGCCGCACCAACCGGTCATTCGGAACGAATCGGAGACAACGAAACTACGGGTCGTCTTCGATGCTTCTTCACATCTACCTGGAGCTGCGTCACTTAACGAACACCTGGACAAGGGACCGAACCTGAACGCTGACCTCGTCGGGATCTTAGTGCGCTTTCGTATGCACCCGATCGCTGTGACGGCAGACATAAAAAAGGCATTTTTACAGATCGGTGTCCGAGCAAAGATAGAGACGCACTCCACTTCCTATGTGCTCAGAGAGATCCGGTGACAGAGAGTTCTGAATCACGCGTCAAGGAATGGAGGATGACTAGAGTGCCGTTTGGGACTTCCGCCAGCCCTTTTCTGCTTACCGCCACGCTTGTGAACCACCTGAACGGTGTAAATGGAGACCTGAAATCTACTGCAGAGCTGCTTCGAAAGTCGTTTTACGTCGACGACTTGCTGGTTGGAGCCTCAACGATCGAAGAAGCAGCGCTAGTACAGGACCAAGCCAACCGAATATTGAGAGATGCAGGGATGAAACTCCGGAAATGGTCACCCAACGCCACAGAGCTGCAAAATTTGTTTGACGGGAGATCGACGACATCCGCCCTTTCCGAGCCGAAGGGAGTGCTTGGGTTGCTATGGCGACGGGACAAGGACACTCTGGCTGTTCCCATTCAAAAGGTGCTTAATTTTGTTACGGGCAGGCGACCGACAACTTTGCCGTCAAAAAGCCTGGAGAGTCCACAAAGGGTGAACTCTCCAGACATTGGCGGCATCGTCAAAAAAAATTGACCGCATCTCCACGTGGTGAATGATGTTGCTTGGGGCGAAGCTCTGGTGGTGCTTGTCTGCCTAGACGCCGAGCCGCAGCATGCCGAGCCTTTTCATTCATGTCAGTAGGAGAATGTGTGGTTTTCTTCTTTTTCTTTTTTTAAGCAGACAGATGGGATGGCATCTCAGAACCCCCTACTCTTTTTTTCTTCTTTTTCTTTGAGCCTTTTCATTCATGTCAGTAGGAGAAGGTGTGGTTTTCTTCTTTTTCTTTCTTTAAGCAGACAGATGGGATGGCATCTCAGAACCCGGCCCTACTGTTTTTTTTCTTCTTTTTCTTTTTTCATAATTTTTTTCATCTTTTTTTTCCACTTTTTGTTTGCCCTACACGAGCACGTGAGCATGCTCGTGAGATCACATGCTCACGAGCACGTGAGCACATGCTCACGTGCTCGTGAGCATGTGATCTCACGAGCAGAAGCACGAGCACCCGACGCCGGGCCTACGGCGGACGGTGGACGGACATGGCAAGCCCCTAAGGAGCTTCGCCCCTAAAAGTAATGGACAGTTTTTGGAGAAGGTGGAAAAAAGGGCATCTCCTGCAATTACGCTCAGCGCACCAATCGACAGAGACGCAGGTCAACAGCCTGAAAGACGGAGATGTGGTCTTGGTGCATGAGGAAAAGGCACCGCGAATACAGTGGAGAGTGGGGCGAATTGAGGGGGTGCAAAGGGGACGGGACGGTCATGTGCGCTCGTGTTTGGTGCGCCTTCCCAACGGAACGATCCTTACGTCCAGTGCAACTGCTGTACCCGCTGGAACTCGGCACGTGAAAAGTGATAGGCCCTGCTCGTTCCGCGAGGCGGGAGTGTGTTCCACAATACGCGAACAACGTACATTAGGGGGAGACCCCACTTATACGCAGCCATGGTGACCTCCGCAGCGATTTCGGCTTACGCGGCCCGCGGGTGAGCCGGCCGTTTCTTCCCGGTCGGCGGGCCCCCTTTGATGACTTGCAGCTGCGAGCCAGACACTCTGGCGGCGGAGGGGGCCAGCTGAGGAGGAGCCGGGGGGAAGTGGGGAGACAGGTTTCGGGAAGATGGCTTAGGCGAGTGTCTGTGTGTGTGTGTGGGGGGGGGGGGAGATGAGCGTGCGTCAGTGGAACGAGGGAACTCGAACGGACAAGATCGCGGCGACGCCGACCTGAACAATGACTGTGTAGAGCATATTTCTGTAATCGAGTTGATCTAATATAGTTGTTTTTGTTTATTGTGAATTCATTTTAATCAGTATAGAACAGCGCGCAGCTTCTGCCACAGGGCAACTTCGCGACCCGTTCCCCCTTTCTCCGCCTAACGCGATCTAGATATGATCGACGTATTGAAATCGCAGTTCGTTACGAGTGTTGTGTACGTGGAGGTATCGGCAGGACCAGCGCCGCAGGAACTCCTGCTTTCCGAGAAGGGACAGTTGCTCCTTGAGGTGCGACACGAGCTCCCGCCGAAGCCTAAACAAAAGCGGCCAGAGCGCGCGCAACCTTCGTCCCTGTCCCACGGCACAGCACCGGTTTCGCCACAGGACGTACTCGCTCGCGGCGAGCAGAAGGCACGCGAAGAGCCCCGAAGGACAGCGTCCGCGTACGAGGTACAGTGCCACACCCAGCCCCCGGAAACTAGCGCGAACCACCCGCCAGAACGGGAGCGTCACCAGACACTCCGACACAACATGCACGTTCGTCTCTGGGTCGTCGCAGTTCGTGCACTGATCGGTGCGACACACGCCCCACCGAAGTAGGAGATCTCGTTTGGGAAGCACTCCCCAGCCGCGCTGCCAGTCGAAGTCTCGCAGATGTCCTGGAAGGTTGGAGGAGGTGAGGCGGACCCATGGGAACGAATCCGAGAATTCGATCTGCAAGGAAGTGAGCTGTGGTTCCAACAGGGTTTGGGCGAGGCGTGACGCTGGTGGTGTCGTGATGTCCAATTGTGGCGCCTGCTCCACGAGGCGGCCGTGCAATCGAAGCGCTTTCCAGTAAGCCGGGGGCGGTGCCTCAGCACAGGCACCCGACGGGACGGTGAGGTCGACATCCAGGTCTCGGCGGGAGTGCCCCACGAAGTTGAGAGCGAGAGATCTGGCCGGGTTCTCAGCTTCGTGTAAGATTATGAGCATTGTCTTGAGCTGGAGTAGCGCGGGCGTGCCATCCACGCAGGGGAAGCCCCATCCTCCCTTCTCGCACGGGAGGGAGAGCACTTGACGGGTGACAAGCTCGGTCTTCTCCATCCAGAAGAATCTTAACAGAGAACATCGCACTTGTCTGATGAAGCTTCGCGGTTGTACCACCACCTGCGCTAGGTACCAGAGACGCCCGCAGAACACCGATTGGGCTAGGTACCGGCGCTGGGCCATGGGGAGAGCGTAGTCGCGGGCGCGATCCACACTTGCCGTGATGTCGCGCGCAAGGCGGGCCCACATCTCGGGCGAGATTCCCATCGCGCTGTACGTTACGCCTAGGATCTTCACCACGGCAGTCGCCGGGAGCGGGCAGGCTGGGTCTGGTGGGCGGTTGACCCACAACGCTTTGCTCTTTTGCTCGTTGAGGCGGGCGCCCGAGAGGGAGCCGTACGTCGTGAAGACCTGAAGCGCCGCGCCAAGGTCGTCAGCGTCGCGCAGGTACATTGTGATGTCGTCGGCGTACGCAGTCGCCCTCACCTCGACGCTGCCGGGGAGAGGGAGACCGCGCACCAGGGAGCACCGGTCGATGTTGGTGAGGAACGGCTCGAGCGATAGGACGAATAGGAGCGGCGAGGGTGGGCAGCCCTGGCGCGCGCCTCGCGTGACGGGGAAGCTGGCCACCACGCTGCCGTCCACGCACAGATCCCTCTTCAGGCCGGCGTACAGGGGCTTGAAGAGGCGGACACCCTCCTGGGGAAAACCGAAGGCGTCGAACGTGGCGAAGAGAAAAGGGTGCTCAACCCGGTCGAACGCTTTCGCCTGGTCCAGGGAGGCGATCAAACCCCTGGCGCGGCGGGAGTTCGTGTAGTGAAGCACGTCTCTCGTGAGTGATGACAGTGTGCGGACGCTGCGGCCCACGACCAAACACCCCCGCAGGGGGCACCTGTGAAAGCAGGTGCTTGGAGAGTGGCGTCTCCACGGACCCCGAGCCATGCGGGTTCGCCCGCCCACGTCTTGCTGTGCGTGGCTTTCCCGTGTCTGGGGAAAAGGGCACCCTGGTGGTTGAGCCGAGCCCGGGGTAGGTTTGGACCCTTCGGGGCCCCCCGGGTGAGGCAATACACCACTTTGGCCCCTGCTTCCCATAGACGGGTGTCCTGGTAAGGCCCGGCCAGGATGATTCAGTCTAGTCGCCTCCTCTTCTACTATCCCCTCCCTTCTTTCACTTCCACCTTTACTTATACTTCTCCTCTCTCTTTTCTCTCCATTCCCCTTTCACCTTCTTGGCGGCAAGGGCTAACCTTGAGTGGAGAAGGACGCTAGTCTAGACCCATTCTTGGGTATAACATCTGGGTAGGTGCTACTGGAGTAACGTGCACAGCAAAGCCATTTTTGTTATGTGCCGTTACCCTGTCCCATGTTGGGTTCCATGGTGGGCGGCACACCGCAGATGTCGAATGTCTCCCATTTTTTTATGGTTTCCAAAGCTAAACTTTCTTCTGATCGATCTCTGAAAAGAGTTCGCACAGAAGCCACCGTTCCTCTTAAGACTACTGATAATACTCAAGCTTTCCCAAAGTTCCTAGTAATGCACTGCGAATACGAACTACCACTTGGAAAGCTCTCCCCGTTCCTTGTAGCAAAAACCCTGGAACTATCTGTTGGAAAATCTTACAAAGCAATGAAGCTACACTCTGGAGACCTTCTTGTCGAGGTTGAAACAGAGCAACAAAGTAAAGCCCTCCTTGGACTTACTAGTATAGCTGATCACAAAGTCACAGTAACGCCACACCGATCTCTCAACACCATTCGGGGCGTGATCTCCGAAGATGATCTGTTGGAAAGTACTGAGGATGAGATCCTTGAAGGACTCAGCAATCAGGGTGTGATTGCAGTGAGGCGTATTACCTTTTGTCGAGATGACCAGGAGAAGCCTTCGAAGCACCTCGTGCTTACATTTAACTCCACGACCCTCCCCCAGGCGGTCAAGGCAGGCTATCTCAACTGCAAGGTTCGACCGTTTATCCCCAATCCGAGACGTTGCTTTAGCTGCCAGCGTTTTGGACATGGGGCCGCCACTTGCAGGGGACGGACAACCTGCGGAAAATGTTCAAGCAATGATCACCCTACTGACAACTGTGCAAGCGATTTTTCCAAGTGCGTGAACTGTTCAGGTGCTCAGCCTGCATACTCCCGCTCATGCCCGAAGTTTAAAGAAGAAAAAAAAATACTAACACTGAAAACCAAAGAAAATCTGACCTACTTTGAAGCCCGAAAACGCCTCTCATTCCTACAGAGAGGCACCTACGCCGCTGCGGTCAGCAAGGCGGCTGCACCGACAACGGCTTCCGTGGGGACACAGGTCTGCCTTTTAGACCTTTCTGCCCCGCGCAAACACCAAGCCTCCAAAATCTCACATGGAGTCCCTCAAGAACAGAGGGATTCAACTCAAACCGCATCCTCAAAGGAGACGGCGACGGCCCCCCGCCGTCAGCCTGCACGCCCTCGTGAGAAAACTGTGACGACAGAGTCACAGTGCCTTGAGGGGCGCCCTTCAGCTTCCTCGCATCGCGAGGTTGAGGCAATGGATGTCTCCAGCAGTCCGCCGGAGCCTCCACCTGCCCCGAAGGGTGCTAAAATGTCGTCAAAAGTTGAGGACCCAAAGAAAAAGACTAAAGCGACAGGTCCAGAAGCTGGCACATAGCAAGTGCTTAGTCGTGGATGCTGTTTCAACTCTCTCAAAAATGTTCATTAACACTTCATACACCTCACTGCATCACTGTTCTTTGTCGCTCACCTGCATTACCTCACTGACTCTTAGGGATCCGTTGAGACAGAGGAATAACGGCGACTCCCTCGCCAGTGGCGTTGGCCCAACGTCTCGACCCCCTTGGAGGTCAGAGGGGGCAGCTCCACAAGGATCAGCCAGAGGACTATTGGCGACTCCCAAGCCTGGGGCACTACCTTTATTTGTTTTTCCCCGAAGGTTTGGTCGGAACTACCCTCTTGTTGACATCCACACCCATTTATGTCCTCTTTCGTTTTTTATTAAATTCGTTTTTAGATGTTTTCTTAGAACCCTAGTTTGTGAGTTACATTACAGCTTTAGCTGCTCATGTGCTAAGGCTACGAACTCGAGGTCCTGAGTTTTGAAACTTGTTACCGACAATGAGTCTTATTCAGTGGAACTGCCGAGGCCTCCTGCATAATTATGACGATGTTTGCTCCCTTTTGGAGGAATATCGTCCACTGGCAGTATGTCTCCAGGAAACTCACCTGAAGGGGAGTCAGTCAAGTGTCTTTAGGCACTTTCATTTTTTCCGCAAGGATAGAGATCACTCGTCTCACTCTTCTGGCGGCGTGGCCATAGTAGTGCAAACATCAGCTGCATGTGTTGAGGTTCCCATGCAGACCGCCTTGGAAGCAGTGGCTCTTCGCATTCTGTCAGACCGTCTGATAACCCTTTGTTCACTTTACATTCCTCCAAACTTTCATTTAAGGTATGAAGTCCTTGAGTCACTCATAGCTCAACTCCCCCATCCATTCATTATTCTTGGCGATTTTAATGCACACAATCCTTTATGGGGCAGTACTAGACGGGATACTCGTGGAGCAATTGTCGAACGGTTTATTTTGTCTACAAATTTGTGTCTGTTTAACGAAAAGAAACCTACATATTTTAGTGCACCCACAAACTCATTTACATCAATTGACCTCTCTATAAGTGAACCTATTTTATTTTCACTGTTTTTATGGCAGGTTACAGATAATCCTTTAGGCAGCGACCACATACCGATTGTTTTAAGACGAAATAACCCAGGTGTGACCCTCCCCAGCCGAATTCCCCGTTGGAAATCTGAGAAGGCAAACTGGTCAGATTTCAGCGAATTCTCACTGCTTGCATGCACATCTCTTGACAATCTTTCAATTGATGAAGTGAACGAATACTTAACGAATTGTATCCTTCAGGAAGCCATAATGGCAATCCCCATGACCTCGGGACGCCTCCCACACCGTCCCAAGCCTTGGTGGAATGAAGAATGCTCAGAATCACGAAAAAAACAAAACAAGGCATGGAGCATATTTCGACGGTACCCGACATCAAGCAATCGTCTTCACTTTAAGCAAATGAAGGCCCGTGCACGGTACATTCGCCGGCAATCGAAAAGAACAAGTTTCCAAGGGTATGCGACATCAATAAATAGCCACACATCCCCGAAAGAGGTCTGGGACCGAATTAACAAAATCAATGGATCCTATAGTGCTTTCACCATCCCCCTATTATCCTGCAACGGAACCTGTCCAGAAAGTCTAGAGGAACAAGCCGATATTCTCGGGGAACATTTCGAGTTTGTTTCAAGTTCCAGGCACTATTCCCCATCATTTCTTCGGATAAAACAGCAGAAAGAAGCCAGGACCATAAAGGCACCTGGTGGTGCACGGGAGCCGTATAATAGATCCTTCACTCTTATTGAACTAAAGAAGGTCCTTCATAGCATCAAACCCTCGGCAACTGGTCCTGGCGGTATCCACTACTTCATGTTGAATCATCTCCACCCGTCTACACTTGATCTGGTTTTATACCTTTTCAACAGAATATGGGAGGAGGGACGTTTTCCATCAGCATGGAGAACGGCTACAATTACTTAAACCAGGAAAGAACTTGGATGCTGCTACCAGCTACAGGCCAATAGCTTTGACGAGCTGCTTGTGTAAAACCCTAGAAAAAATAATTAATACACGACTGATGCAGCACTTGGAAAAACATTGCATCCTGGATATATACCAGTGCGGTTTCCGCTCGTCCCGCTCGACACAGGATCAATTGGTTCGATTGGAGACATTTGTCCGAGAGGCTTTTGTCAATAGACAGTACTGCCTGTCTGTGTTTTTTGATCTCAAGAAAGCACACGATACTGCTTGGCGGTATGGAAGTTTGAGGGACTTGATTGACATTGGTATCCAGGGCCGCATGTTTCATGCCATTGAGAGCTATTTAGGTAGACGCACCTTCCGAGTAAGGCTGGGGTCTGTACACTCACGATGGTCTGTGCAGGAAAACGGTGTTCCACAGGGCGGTGTCCTAAGTGTTACTCTGTTTGCTATAAAAATCAATTCTATCGCACGTGTCATTCCACCATCAGTCCACTATTCGCTGTATGTAGATGACCTCCAGATCGCTGTTTCTTCATGTAACCTTGCAATCTGTGAACGGCGTGTTCAACTGACTATTAATGATGTGACAAGGTGGGCTGACAATAACGGATTTAAGTTCTCCACGGTGAAGACTGCTTGTGTTTGTTTTTCACGAAAACGTGGTGTGATGCCGACGCCTTCGTTGACCATATACAGTGCACCAGTTCAGATAAAAACGGAGTATAAGTTTCTAGGGCTTATATTCGACTCCAAGCTCTCTTTCAGCCAGCATATCAAAACGGTGAAACAAAAATGCCATAGTTCCCTTAATATTCTGAGAGTTCTCTCCCACATGACTTGGGGTTCCGATCGACTGTGCCTTTTAAGAATCTAAAGGTCAATTGTGCGGTCACGCCTAGATTATGGATGTTTGGTGTATGGATCAGCGAGTGTATCAACACTGAAAATGTTGGATCCAATTCATCACGCAGGGATCCGACTTGCCACCGGTGCATTTCGTACATCCTCTGTGCGAGCCTCTATGCTGAAACTAATGAAATGTCTCTAGAGAAAAAGCGAGATGTCCTAGGTCTAATGTATTCCCTTAGGATACGGTCTGTAGTACAACATCCGTTTCGGGAACTAGTCGAGGGAACACGTTTTGAACGAACCTTTCAAAGCAAGCCCGCTGTTAAGCCTCCCTTTTCATTGCGGAACAAGACCGCGGCCGTTTCGGCGAGCCTTCAGACAAACCCACCTGTTGCTCAGCTTTTGGGAACAGTGGCACCATGGGAGTACATATTGGAATAAAACAGCGCACAGATACAAAAAGGAAGAGACAAACCGGAGAGAACAGAGCGCTGACTCGCAACTAAATCTTCTTTACTAAACGAAAAAGAGAAAGACAAAGGGAAAGAAAAAGATACCAAAAAATAAAGAAAAAAAAGACGAAAACTCACATTATTATACGCAATCGCACGCGCACCTTTCACCCATGGTAGCTGACTACGGCACGCGTTGGACCCTCATTGTCAACTTCAGGAATTCCAGCTCCTTGCCTGACAACGCCACTGATGCTGCGCTGATACACTTTTTTCCGCTGCTGTGGATGTGGAAGGCCTCCAGCACCTGACGTGTCACTTTGTCCCTGTGTCGTCCCAAGATGGTGGTGGCACTAAAAAACGGCTCGCACAGGCACTCTTTGACACCTATCGGTTCACTGCAAAGAGTGCCTGTGCGAGCCGTTTTTTAGTGCCACCACCATCTTGGGACGACACAGGGACAAAGTGACACGTGAGGTGCTGGAGGCCTTCCACATCCACAGCAGCGGGAAAAAGTGTATCAGCGCAGCATCAGTGGCGTTGTCAGGCAAGGAGCTGGAATTCCTGAAGTTGACAATGAGGGTCCAGCGCGTGCCGTAGTCAGCTACAATGGATGAAAGGTGCGCGTGCGATTGCGTATAATAATGTGAGTTTTCGTCTTTTTTTTCTTTATTTTTTGGGATTTTTTTTTTCCCTTTGTCTTTCTCTTTTTCGTTCAGTAAAGAAGATTTAGTTGCGAGTCAGCGCTCTGTTCTGTCCGGTTCGTCTCTTCCTTTTTGTATCTGTGCGCTGTTTTATTCCAATATGTACAACGATTACCAACTAGCCCAGCTATCAACCTTATTGCACCATGGGAGCATGGTCTCTTCATCACAGACTTGTCACTCACGGAGTACACTAAGAAAAATACCCCACCAGAAGTCTTAAAACAGGAATTCTTTGAGCTACAAAATACATATAAAAACTACACCAGCTTTTATACTGACGGCACAAAAACCGACTCCTCTGTCGGCTGTTCCGTGATTGGACCATCACTTAAATGTGTACGGAGGATTAATTCCAGTGCAACTATCTTGATTGCCGAGTTATACGGTTTACTATTGGCCACAGACAATATTATGAAAAATAGGCATCCATACTCTGTAGTTTACACGGATTCACTAAGTGCTCTGAGAGCACTCCGATCCCTTGAGATAGCAAAAAAAACCTTTAATAACTCAGCTACAACATAAAGTGGTTGCTGCACCCAGGGACAACAAATTGCAGATAGTCTTTTGCTGGGTGCCGAGTCACGTTGGTATTCCCGGCAATGAAGCTGCTGATCGTGCCGCTTCCACATGTGCTACAAGGAAGGTTGATATTCATGACATACCCTACCAAGACTACAAAGCGACCATAAAGAAAAGTATCAAGTGTAAATGGCAAGAGAAATGGTCCCGCGAAACCAACAACTAACTCTATGTTGTGAAGCCGATGCTACAGGAGTGGGCGAGTGCCCGTCATAGGGACCGTTTTTTCGAGGTAATCCTTTGTCCGTTAAGAATTGGCCACACACATCTAACACATGGCTATCTGCTTCGCCGAGAGGATCCACCTGCATGCGAACACTGTTCAGAACCATTGACTGTAGCGCATATCCTTCTTGAGTGCCCCGCATATCACAGATACCGCCAATTCTACTTCGCCCAGTTTTATTCAGCACAGATGCCTTTACACCTTGCTCTTTTGCTTGGAGATGAACCTTTTATAAATCATACAAATGTTTTTAAATTCCTAGAAAGCACTGGACTTGTACGTCGACTTTAAACTTGCTTTGCAATTTTTTAAATATTTCATCCACATTATTTATATACAAATTAATGTCCATCCTTTTATTCTATCACTGGCCACTAGAGCCCTCTTTCTTCTCTAGAAACCATTTATGAAATAGTCACAGACTTTTGCGCTCTATAGCCTTAGATGCTTTTGCGCCATTAAAACTCAATCAATCAATCACTACCGATTACGCCTGGCGTGTTGTTACAATGTCCGGGAGGATGTCGTGCAGCCGTTGTGCAAGCACCGAAGCGAACAGCTTGTAACTTGCGTTGAGCAAAGTGATGGGTCGCCACGCCCCTGGGTCGCTGGGGTCTCCTCCTTCCTTAGGCAACAGGATTATCCTGCCCTGCCAGAAGGACTCCGGCAGGCGGAGCTTCGTGAAGAAGGTGCGGAGGACTGCACAGACATGCTTCCCCAGCACATCCCAGAATGTGTGGTAAAACTCGGTTGGGAATCCATCCGTGCCCGGCGCAGATCCAGTCTTCATTTTCAGGAGAGCGTTGTGAACCTCCTCTGCATTGGGGGGCTTGAACAGCTGAGCGCCAGTTG
The DNA here is from genome assembly GCA_013358835.2 of Ixodes persulcatus. Classification (NCBI taxonomy): domain Eukaryota; kingdom Metazoa; phylum Arthropoda; class Arachnida; order Ixodida; family Ixodidae; genus Ixodes; species Ixodes persulcatus. The sequence continues at coordinate 34,991 of JABSTQ010005249.1, forward strand.
TGGGTGTAACTTTGGGGAGGTCGTGCAAGACGGGGTGCGTGGCCAGGGTCACGCGGTCTATCGTTGACTCCGAAGTCGCCAGGGCCTCGAAGTGGGAGCTGAAGCTTAGGACAGAAGGTTGGCCAGGCGGAGGCGTTGATGGAGGAGCTGGAAAGGGCGGGACTCGCCGCTCCCTCACCTGTGTGCGGTGTGTGTAGCGAAGCACTTCGGGGTGGAAGGAGGGTCCGCCCCTCTCCCGAAGAACTGTCGCTACTGTCGTCGACGCCCGTAGTAGGCGTTGGTACCGGTCGAGGAGCTGCGACAGGTAGCCCCTCATAAGGGGAGTCCCAGCGCCCCCGCGACGTACGATGCGAATTCGCAGTGAGCTGTCGCAGAGCTCTTCAACTTGCCGCTGGCGCAGGGCACAGCCCTCCGCCACCAACGCCACTCGCCAGGTTTTCAGAAGGTGGTCCCAGTTCGCTGGATCTGACGTCACTCCAAGGAGAGACCGGCGCAAAACTTCTTTCAGGCGGTCGCGGCTCGTCGGGTCCCACAGGACGCAGCAGTCCAAACGCTAGAAGCGCTGGTGCCCGTCGAGGGAGCCAGACTGAGCTCCGCGAGCACTGGCCGGTGGTCTGAGACGTAACCGATGGCGGGTGGGAAGTTCACAGCCCCACAAGCTTGAACGGCTGAGGCCAGGGTCTCGGTGACGTAGACCCTGTCCAGGCGGCTGTTTGACCTACCACGTTGCCAGGTGTGCTCGAATGTGGCGTCGTGGAGAAGGGTCCAGCAGTCCACCAAGCCGAATGGTCTAATCAACCGTCTCAATTCGCGGGCATTCCACGTACTGCGGCCGTACCCTGGTCCCCTGACGTCGCGCCGGGAGTCGACGACGCAGTTGAAATCGCCGAGTACCAGGCAGTGGCGCGCGTGGAGGAGGTGAACATCCAACATCTTGTAGAATCCCGTGGAGTGCGAGGGTTGTGCCGGGGCGTAAACGCACACGGTGTGAAAAGGGCGGCGTCTAGGAAAAAATCGAATGTGATGAATCGGCCATCGGGGTCAAAGCAGCACGAACTTTGCCGCATGAGCGCGCGATTAAAAATAATAACACCTACCCCCGAGCTCCGGGTAGTAGCAAAAGAGAAAAAAAAAATCCATTGCATAACGTTGCTTGAAGAGCGTGACGTCGCGCTGCCTAACAAAATTTGTCTCCTGGAGAAAGAGGAGGTCGCAACCGACAGTCCGGGCAAGCTGGAGAACCTCAACCTGGTTAAACGCACTGCGGAACCCCTGGACATTCAGGGTGAGGACCCATAGCCGTGCGAAGAGGAGGAAAAGAAGTCACCGTGTAATATTTTAAGTTGAAAAGGGGACCAAGACTACATGATAAGAAAAGGTGGTTACCGTCCGGTGGCCGAAGCAGACGCCCGGAGGCGTAAAGAAGCAGTCCAGCCAAGTCAAGGGTCAGCGAGCATCTGTTCTTTTTCCGCCCAGCCCCTAAGCGCGTGCCGTTCGCTCGGGTTTATTGCGTCATACGGTGTACCGGTCGGCGTGAGACCGGTAGCGCCATCTCTTTTAATTAAAAAAATACAACATTCTCCCTCCCTTAAAAGAAAAAGAAAACCCGAGAGGCGAGAATTACGTTAGGAAACTTAAATATACAAAAAGAAGAATGCACTAAACAAAATCGAACAAGTGTCATTATCGCATTTCACCGAAACGTCCAGAAGTACTGTGCAAAAAAAATATAGTGATACCTGATACTGCACAAAGTCTTAACACTGGTAGAAAGTCTTTGTACCTGCAGTACACAAAAGGCACACGCCACAGAAAAGAAAAATTGTTCACACGATTGTCTTTAAGAGCACAGCTTTCTCAAAATATTCCACGTAAATGCAGTAAGTCCGACTTCCCCCTTCCATGAAAAATTAATTTGTACTTGTAGGTAAATGACTATTTTAGAATATTTCAATATGATGATACATGTTACAACAAATCAAATGTCCAGGACACCTTTGTGAGTGTGGTTAGTAGGTTAGTAGTGTGATAAGCATGCAGTATAGTTTGTATTCAGTGTTTGCCATGGACATTTGTTGTTGTACCTTGGCCAAGGTTTTCCTATGACAATGAGACTATGTTCAAAACTATGCATGATAACCAAAATATTTAAAGCACATCACTGGACCCGGCCTGCCCACTATTAACTGACACCGCCATGACGTAGTCCTTGAACTTTGCCGGGACTCTCTTCTTGCGGGGCGGCTGGGCTGGTACCGGTGATGGCGGTGAAAGTGTAGGCGGAGTGTGGTACTCCGGTACAGTACTTGATGTGGAGCTGGGCCGAGATCCGAGCGGTATGCTTCCCCTCGGCGGATGGAAGACTGCGTCAGACGGCTGGGGAGGCTGTGCCCCAGCAGACTTTGAAGCAAGAGAATGACCCTGGACCACAGCAGGTACTCCAGCATCCGCGGCGGACCCAGGTTCTGGAGCAGCAGGACCAGGAGACACAGCAGGAGGAGGCCCACTAGGCCCTGGCACAGCAGAGTGCTCAGGCTGCACAGCATGCCCGAGGTTTCCCAAGGTTTCCCAAGTTTCCCAGGAGCTGTAAATGACGGATCAGGCTCCACAGGGAAGCCCGGTTCAGGAAGCGCAGCATCTGGTTCCCCAGGAGAGCGGAGTACTGGCTGCCCTCTGGAACCTTCAGGTGGCGGAAAACCACCGACAGATGCTTGGAAATGATGTTCAGTAACTTCAGGAGCACGGGTAGATGCATGGACCAAAGGCTATGTATGTATATGCCTATAAGTGGGAAAATGCCTTGTATCTTCATCTTCATCGCTATCCCAAGACGGATCAGGAAGGTCCACAGGAACAGGAGGCAGACGAGATGTCTTTGTTAACTTCATAGCATTCCAGCGTCTACCGTCGTCCAGTTGATATGTGGCAGGTCCCAGCTGTGTATGTATCCTATGAGGTTCAGAGTATGTACTATGCAGTTTATCATGATGATTGGGCTTGAAGACACGAACTGTTTGCCCAGGACGGAACTGTGGCGGTCGTACCGCACGTCGATGATCAGAGTAGGACTTCATTTTCTGTTGATATACGTGAACTCTTTCGGGAAGCTGATTTCGTTTGTCGGAGAAGTTATCCGGAACTTCCTTTGTAGGCATACCCTGTAGATCAAGTCTTGAGCGATGAATCCGCCCGTGGAGAAGAAGTGATGGTGTAAACCCAGTTGCTGGATGCACAGTTCGACGATATGCTTCTTGATGATCACGAACAGCATCAAGAAGCGAACGACCTTGTACTACAGCGAGTTGTAGGCAAGACATCAGGACACGATTAAATCTTTCGACCTTCCCATTACATTGAGGATGATTTAGAGCTGTTGTTCTATGTTTAATACCGTGTTGACACAAGAAATCTTGGAACTCTCGAGATACAAATTGGACACCATTGTCAGAGACAATCTCACATGGAAGTCCTTCCCGGGAAAAAAACATTCTTCAGGAACGTTATAACTGTGGCTGACGTTACGGAAGACGTAGCTTAGACTTCGGGACACTTAGAGTGGTAACCTATGAGAACAATGAAGAATCGCTGAGACGGTGGCGCACGATCAATCGGGCCAACAATATCGATTCCGAGCTTCTCCCAAGGTTGGCTTGGAAACTTCATGGGCTGTAAAGGAGCTGGTGCCGGCTTGACTGTTTTGTACGTTGAGTGACACACTGTGCAATTTTTTATCTTCACCTTGATCTGTTGGTTCATCTGAGGCCCCCAGTCGTGTTCGCCGATTACACTTGTGGTTCTTGATATTCCTTGGTGAACTTCATGCGCCAGTGCAATTATAAAATCACGTGGTTTCACAGGAACAACCATCTTTTCTCCTTTGTATAGAATCCTTCGTTCAAAGAAAGTTGATCTCGTACCTGATAGTAACGTCGTAGATCTGCAATTGAGTTATCGTCTTGCGGCCAGGATGAAGTAGTGTAACGAATCACTGACGGCAGGACTGTGTCGTTTAGACACAGTCCTGTTTAGACACAGTCCTGTTTAGACTTGTTTAGACAATGGAACCATGATGGTAGAAACTACTTCCTCGTCGAACTTCATGCCTTCTTCAGTTTTGGGGACTGGTAATCTTGAAAATGTGTCAGCGATGACATTGGTTGCTCCTTTCTGAAATTCCATCTTGAAATTGTAATTCAACAGTCTTGCCGACCAGCGGGTGATTCGTAAAGGACGAATTCCGGAACCCTTGTTTGAAAGTAAAGTAACCAACGCTTGATGGTCAGTTCGAATGACGAACGATCTTCCCCACAAGTCAACATGCCACTTCTCACAGGCCCAAAGACATGCGAGTGCTTCCTTTTCCAAAGTTGAATATTTGCGCTCAGCATCAGTCAGTGAGTGAGATGCGAAAGCCACAGGACGAAGTTGATTACCGTACTGTTGTTGTAAAACAGCACCGAGATCATACTGTGAAGCATCTGTTGCCATGACTATAGGTAATGTCGGGTCGAACATGGACAAAATAGAGGCTTTCTGGATAGAAGCCTTTACATTCTGGAAACTAGCCTCGACTTCCGGAGACCAGGTGAAATGAACACCCTTACGAAGAAGTCTACGCATTGGCTCAACGATGGTGGAGCAATGTAGGATGAACTTGCTATGATATTCGGCAAGACCCAAAAACGCTTTCAACCTTACTGGATCTGAAGGAGCTGGAAAATTGAGGACTGTATCTACCTTAGATGAAAGGGGTGCCATATTGAAAATCGCTCTGATGGGACTTCAGGATTTTTTTAAAGGGTGTGAAGGGGACTTCAGGAATTTCTGAGATGTTTGAAGGGGGCACCAATATTTCCTGGTGGGTTCGCTAGCCCCGTCAGAGGCTCTTCTGAAATGTCTGAAGTGCCCTTTACAATGCCTTGAAATGTCTGAAAGCCTGTCAAGAACTTTTCTAATGGGGTCGGGAAAACCTTCAGGCTTCTTGAGATGTCTGTGGGCAACGGCTTAGGTGGAAAAAACACATTTCGGAGAATTAGAACATAGCTGCTTATTGTACGCGACGGGAAAAAAATAAGTACTGTAAACGACTTAATTTCGCGGGCTCAAGTTTTCCCGAATCGGGCCGAAGCTGAGAATTTGAAATTATTCGCGGGTTCTAATTTTCGAGAATTGAGTGTGGCTTCCGTAGCGTTCACATATTGCCCGAATTGTTCGCGGGACGTATTTTTCGCGAAATGTAAGCGATTCGCAAAATTCGCGAAAATTAGGTCCTCGCGAACATTTAGCCGTTTACAGTATTTGGAGAATGCCGATCGTATGTGTGTACGGTCCTATTTTTATTACTGCTCTTCTATCAAATACGAGTGGGCTCCTGGACCTGTCTGTCACTGCCGGCTGTTCGGTCGCCAAGGAGGCCACTGAGGGCGACCGCCCCATGTGGAGAATTGACGAGGCGCCGGCCGAGTAGTGTTGGCCGAGCGGCGTTTTGAGGCGAGTGGAGTCAACAGCGGTGAACCGATGTAGCACGAGTAACTTTGAAAGTCTAATCAGACAGCACGGTAAGGCGGCGCAAAATGCCCTAACAGCGCTTGCAGGTTTCCTCGTCGAGACCGGGCTGGCCGGCGAGATCTAGGCTGCAACGGACGCGAGCGGTCGGGAAATGCTATAAAAAAAAAAAAAAAAACGATGGCCGCGGAGTTGCGGGGAAAGCTCACCCCACTAGAAAGGCCTGGCCTGGCGCTGCGACCCTTCGCGCCGAAAACTTTCCTCCTTTCCCTCCTCCGGGGGAACACGCTATTCCGGGGGTGGATCTCAGGAGGTTGGAGAATTTGGATGAGTCGTCTCATCCTATGTGTAGGGCAGCCTTGATCTGCCTCATCTTAGGTATCTGAAAGACCGTCTCACCCGGTCGTGCATGCATAAGGGTGAGGACCTACTTTCCAAACCTGCAGTGAAGGTTTGGACGCGATTGTTGAATAATTGTGGAGACGGCGCTGCACTCAAGGAGTGTGCAAAGGTACCCGCAGCTTCCAGTTGGGTGGGCGAGGGGACTACGTAACTGACGGGAAAGCAGTAGATCAATATGACCAAGTTTAGAATCAACGCATTCCCAAACTTGTCGCGAACAAAAGGAGGGCATAATGTCCCGGTTCGATGTCGCGCTGGGTGTCAGTCTCAGGAACCTCTAGGGCACATCACCCAAAACTGTTCCCGTTCACATGGACACGACAATATTGTCAATTACGTAGCTGGCCAGTTGATTAACAAGGGCCGGCAGGTTGCTGTTGAGCCTGAGTACAAGTCAGCGCTCGCAAAATTCGTCCCAGATCTTGTGATTAGGCGGGATTCACAGCGTGTGGTGATCAACGCTGAGGTTGTTGGTACATTTTCAACTCCCGATGCGGCGCATGAAAGGGAAGTGGCGAAATATAGCGTGCAAAAGCTTTTACCTCTGGTTCAGGGTGAGGACGCTTCCCCGCCAATAGTCACGAGTATTACGATTACATATCGTGGAGTATGGTCTCCTCGGAGCGCCGCCGCTTTGACTGATCTATGACTTGGAGCAGGTGATATTAAGGTAATTACCATCCGGTGCCTACAAGGGGCATTCGGTGCTTCCACTGCCATCAAAATATGACCACCGCGAGAGGCGGACGATGATGCGCGTTGTTGGGGCCACCGACGCGCGAGTAAGCTCAAGAGGGCTTATTTGGTCCCTCTCCAGAGGAGAGGATAAGGAGTTCTGGGTAACTGGGTGCAGAAGGTCAGCCCGAAGCCTCTTTTATCAGGGTTGGGCTTGTGAACCACCTTTTCGCATAAAATTATGGTCGTAAAAAATAGCAAGCGCGAGGTGCTTGACGAGTACCTGGTGCTCGACGAGTACCTGGCCACGACAGACACCAACGTTGGCTTCACGAGCGGCGAGTTTCGACTGGACACCATGGCCTTTGCCGACGACCTCCTCGACTTAGCTTCCACCAGGAGGAGTCTGCAGGCAAGGCTCGATGAGTTGGCGAAATTCCTGGAGTCACGGGGGCTGCGCGTCAATGTCGCGAAGTCCTTCAGCCTGGTCCTGCAACCCTCCGGAAGGGAGAAGAAATCGAAGGTGGAGACCGACCTGGCCTTCTGCATCCGGGACCAGCCGCTGCCAGTGGCGACTACCGCCACGATTTGGCGGTACTTGGGGGTGCAGTTCTCCACCCAGGGGAGGTGGCGCGGAGGGGTGGACCGAGACCTTTGGGAGCTCCTTGAGAAAGTTACCGGGGCGCCCCTCAAGCCGCGGCAAAGGCTCTTTATCCTTCGTGGCTTTCTACTACCTCGGCTGCACCATAGGCTCGTCTTGGGCCTCTGCAGGATAGGAACCCTGTCAAAGGTTGTCATGATGACTAGGGCTAGCTGCCATACGTAAGTGGCTGGCCCTACCCCACGACACTCCCGTGGGATACTTCCACGCCCCGGTCCGCGAAGGAGGACTGGGGGTGACTTCACTCCGGACGGCGATCCCGGGCCTTTACACAAATGATCCCTGAGTTTCAAATGAGTTTCTAATATATTCTTATAAAATACATTAGAGACTGAATATAGCCTCATTGATCATTTTTGTGAGGGGGATGACGCTGGCCAGGATCAAGGGTCTTCGGTTCAACCATGACCGCGGGTGCGAAGCAGCTCTCCCATGCCGGATGCTGCGGGACCAAGTTCGCCGCGCTCAGCAAGCGGCGAGCATCAACGGCACACCACTGACTACAAAGGCCGAGGTCCATAAGTACTGGGCTGGAAGACTTCATGGCAGCTGTGATGGCGCTGCCCTGCGGGACACCCGACATGTTCCAACCGCGCAGTCCTGGATCTCGGATGGCACCCGACATCTACAAGGGCGGCACTACGTTAATGTCATCAAGCTGCGGGTCAATGCACCACCAACCCTCTAGAGAGAGGGAGGCCGGATGACGTGTCCTGCAGGGCCCGCTGCAGGACAAGGGGGTCTCTCAGCCATGTGCTTCAAGCCTGCCACAGGGGGCATCGGGGTCGCGCCAAGCGACACGACAATATAGCCCGGTACGTCGCCATGCGGATCAACCAACTAACGTGGAACGTCCTCTGGGAGACACACTACAACGTCCAGTTGAAGGTGATGAAGCCTGACTTAGGTGGCAACGAAGGGAGCCATGGCCGTCATCATCGATGTCCAGGTCGTCGGCACCGGCATGGAGTTGGCCTTCTTACACGAGCAGAAGGCTGCCAAGTACACAGTCCCGGACCTGCTACAAGCCCAGGGAAACCGACAGGAGCCACCACTGGTCACCACAGTAACCATGAACTTTAGGGACATTTGGTCCAAGGACAGTGCGAGGGACCTCCTGTCATTGGGGCTGACCAAGTCGGAACTCAAACTAATGACAGTGAAGTGCCTCCAGGGGGGCCTCCGATGCTTCTGGGGACACTGCAGAATGACGACTGCGATCAATACCCGCGGCTAATGAAGGTCGTCATCTAAGCCGTGGCTTGGGAGTGCTGCCGGCATCCATCTTGCCGGGAGCAAAGATCACGGTACCTCTGCCCTTACACAGAGTGTCAGTGAAATAAGAAAAAAAAGAAGCGCCAGGCAGATTGTGCCTGCGCGATCCTTGATGGAGAGCAGCGGCCAGAGGTAGCTGATGCGCAAGGGTTTCTGTGCGCATGGGAACAGATAATGACTGGACCCTCTCTTCCCTATCCACCGGCTGTTCTGACGCCTGTAAGCCGGTCGTTGGATCTCCTCTTTCCGGTTACGACGGCAGATATAAAACAGAACCTTCTGCCTGTAAAGTCTCCACCCGGACCGGATGGATTCACGGCAAGGCAACTCAAGGTCATGCCGATGATACTGTTGAAGCTTCTTCTGAACCTGTTAATGTACTTGAGGAAAGCCCCAACAACTCTAAAGGGGGCGAGGACAGTGTTCATCCCCCCAAAAGACGGGGGCTACACTTTCATCGAACTTTCGTTCAATTACAGTAGCCCCCGTTCTATTGAGACTATTTCATAAGATCCTGGCGCAACGTGCGTCCGAGGTGGTTGCTTTGAATTTCCGGCAAAGAGTTTTCCAGCCAGTTGATGGCAGCGCAGACAATGTGCTTCTGTTATCAGCAACAATTCAGGAGGCACGCAGGAGTGTGCGTCCGCTATATATGGCGAGCGTCGACATAAATAAGGCGTTTGACAAAGTGTCCACTGCGGCAATTTTGGAGGGAGCTCGATGCGCCGGCCTGGGCAAGTCGTTCGTTCAGTACATTATGGATCTTTATGAGAATGCGAATACAATTTTGTCCTTTGAAGACTAGCTACGGGTTGTTAAGCCCACGGCAGGAGTAGACAGGGCGACCCCCTGTCTCCTTTTCTTTTTAATTTCGTTATGGACGGTTTCTTTAAGTGCATGCATACTGGACTGGCGTTTTCGAGTGGCAACTTCAAGGTGGATGCCATGGCCTTTGCCGATGATTTGGTTACAAGAAAGGCTTTCCGAGCTCAAAGGTTATCTTAGCCCGAGAGGCCTGGGAGTGAATGAAGCCAAGTCGTTCACAGTGGCGTTGTTGCCCTCTGGAAGGGACAAGAAGATGAAGGTGGATATTACCTGCACCTTCAGCGTGGCTGGCAGGGATTCTGCCCAAACAGGACGTGATATCCACATGGAAGTACCTGGGGATAACTGTTCGACCCCAAGGGGCGTCGAGGATCGCCGATCCAGTAAGATGTGGTCAAACTATTCGGCTAGGATTAAAAGGGCCCCATTAAAACCACAACAGAAAATTGTAGTTTTGAGATTCTATCCCCTACCAAGACTTTACCATCGGCTGGTTCTTGGACATTGTGTACCCTCGTGAAAATCGATATCCTGATTAGAGCTTAAATTAGAAAGTGGCTGGTGTTGCCACATAGTACGCCACTGAGATATTTCTACGCTCCTGTGGTTGAGGGAGTGGTTGGGAGTGACATATTTGAGGACGGCCATACCAGGCATGGCGCTCAGAAGGCTGGAGGGTCTAAGTGCCTCTTCCACCCCATTTGCCTGGCTGCCTTAGGTTTGCCGCATTTAATTGACTTGAAGGATCGGTTGAACAGGTCCTGCAATTTCAAAGGCGAGTTGTTGGTGTCCAAACGGGACGTTCAAAAGTTTTCGACACGGTCTCTTCACCGAAGTGTTGACGGTGCAGCACTAAAAGAATGTGGAAGGGTTCCAGCTGCCACTAGTTGGGTTGGTGAGGGAACCACTCTGATGACTGGCAGATAGTTTATTGGCATGATAAAATTCCGTGTTAGCGCGTTTCGAGTCTAACGCGAACGAAACGTGGGAGGAATGTTCCTACCCAGTGTCGGACCGGTTGCCAGTCACCGGAGTTACTTGATCATATCTCGCAAATATCTCGCAAAACTGTTTTAGAACACACAGTGCAAGGATTAAAAGGCACAATCGTATCGTGTCCTATGCAGCCAAACAACTCAGAGAAAAGAGCTGGGAGGTCCTTGTGGAACCTGAATACCGCTCGCCTCAGAGCAGGTACGTGCCGGATTTGGTAATAAGGCGAGGCTCGCAGTGTGTGGTTGTGGATACCCAGGTCGTGGCGACCTACTCCACGCCCGCTGTGGCGCGGTAAACGTGCCAGACAAGCGCCCATTGCTGGAGTAATGGCGGGAGTTCATGACGAGCGCCCCCCCCCCCCCTCTCCTCCCCCCCCCCCCCTCCTTAGGGACCGACTTGCAATTCCAAGTCAAAGGACCGACGTGTTTCAGCCGGCATCTGCACAGGAGATCCGTGCAGCTCTACAACCAAGGAACTCGGCTGCAGGTCCCGACGGTTTCTCAGCCAGGCTCCTGCGTTCAGTCCCGCTGCGGCTCCTACGAGTTCTTCTGAACGTCTTGATGCTGCAGCGCCGTCTGCCCCCCTCCTGGTGTGGTGCCCGGACGACATTCATACCCAAGGAAAATCCTGCAAAGAATCCCTCGGACTTCCGGCCCATAACAGTTGGCCCTGTGGTACAAACGGTCTTCCACTGGATCCTGGCAAAGAGAGCTACAGCAGCCGCAGCACTGGACTTCCGGCAACGCGCGTTCCAGCCGGTGGACGGATGTGCAGAGAATATACTTCTGCTGTACACTGCTCTCAACGAGGCCCGTCAAAAGCTCCGCCCCCTCTATCTGGCGAGCATGGAAATGGCTAAGGCATTCGATCGAGTTTCGACGGAGGCCATTCTTTGCAGTGCTTTGCGAGCTAGTTTTCATAACAGCTTCTGGGCCTACCTAAGAGAACTCTGTTCAACCTCCCACACTACTCTGCAGTTTGAAGGGGAGGATCTGAGAGTCCAGCCAACGACGGGGGTTCGACAAGGCGACCCACTACCGCCCATCCTCTTCAACATGATCCTGGATGAGTTCCTGCGCCACGTCGACCCCAACGTCACCTCCCGGAGTGACGGCTTCGCCCTGGATGCCATGGCGTTCACTGACGGCCTCATCGTGCCGGCATGTACCCCGCAAGGTCTGCAGCAGCGGCTCGACGATCTCGCGGCCTTCTTGGAACAGCGAGGGTTGGCAATCAACGTCAGCGAGGGCTTCACCCTGGCACTGCAGCCTTCGGAAAGGGACAAGAAGATTAAGGTCCTTACCACCACGGACTTCACCAACAACGGTCAGCCCCTGCCAGCTTCAGGGGTGGCGACGACGTCGCGTTACTTGGGCATCACCTTTGCTCTGGAGGGCACCAAGACCGGAGGGCACCATTGTTGTACTGCGTTTCTTGCCAATGTCCCTTCTTTGTAATACCCCTCGTGGGTCTTAAGGAAAACTCATAAATGAAATGAAATGAAGACTCTGGGTATAGAGGAAGAGGGGGAAGGCCTTTTGGAAAAAGTAAGGAGAGCACCCCTCAAGCCCCAACAGCGCCTAGTGGTGCAGCGAACCTATCCTCCTGCCCCACCTCTTTCATCGCCTCATTCTCGGATCCTGGCCCCGTGGTTTTCTCAAGAAGCTTGACACGGAAGTGAGAAACCCTATATGAGGAAATGCCCGTGGGAGAGCGCGGGCTGGGGGTCGTTTCCCTACGGGCCCCCGTCCTATCTATGAAACTGAAGAGGCCGGACAACCTGAGATTCAGCGACCACCCGGAATGTGCTGCCGCCCTGACGAGGCTCCTACTAACTTGCCTTCGTCGAACTGCACTGGAGGCATGCAGATATCAAGGGATGAACCTGCAGTCTAAGAAATTGGTGCAGAAGATGTCGGCCGCTCTTCTCCACCGGAGCAACGATGGAGCAGCACTTGAAGAAGCAAGGAAAGTCCCAGGAGCGCACCGTTGGGTGTCCGAGGGGGCGAGGATGTTCCCAGGTCGACAGTACATAAACCTGCCGAAACTAAGAGTCAACGCACAGCCAACGCTCGAGAGAACAAGTCGATGTCGCGGTGTCGTCATCTCCTGCCGGGCTGGGTGCGGAGCACTAGAGAGTCTGGGACATGTCCTACAGTGTTGTCAGAGGGGCCACCGCAACCGGGTAAAGAGGAACGATAACCTCGCCCGTTACGTGTGCTCCCGTCTTCGACAACTTGAATAAACAGTTCTCTGGGAGCCTCACTTCAACCTGCCTGCTGGAGTACTCAAGACAGACCTTGAGGCCTTTAAGCAGGAGGATACCGTCATCATCAACGCTCAGGTGGTGGGAACGAGGATGGACCTGGCATTTCACCACCACCAAAAGGTCGTCAGGTACTCCTCCCCCTTACTTCATCAAGCCGCAAGAGGTGGGAGAACGGGAACACTGATGGCCACGAGCATCACCCTGAACTTCAGGGGGGAGTGGTCAGCGCAAAGTGTCCGAGACCTCCAAGGTTTAGGGCTGACAACGAGCGACCTCAAGCAGCTGTCAGTGCGGTGCCTCCAGGGAGGCATGAGGTGCTTCTCGGCCCACCGCACAATGACCACTGCGGTGAGAATCGCGGGTGATGCGCCTTCGTCTGGTGTAGGCCGTCAGGAGTTAGGCCCCCACCCATAGGTTTGGTGGGGGCAACTGCGAGTACCTCTGGCTTTTCAGAGTGTAAGGTACGGGGGCGATCTTGTGAGCCCAACTCCTCGGAGCTATGGCGGTAAACAAACCCTCTTGTATAAACAAAGAAGCGCCAGGCATATTGCGCCCGTGCGATCCTTGATGGAGAGCAGCGGGCAGAGGTGGCTGATGTGCAAGGGTTTCTGTGCGCATGAGGACAGATAATGACTGGACGCTCTCCTCCCGATCCACGGGCTGTTCAAAAGCCTGTAAACCGGTCCGTGGATCTCTTCTTTAGGGTTATGACGGCAGATATAAAGCAAAACCTTCTGCCTGTGAAGTCTGCACCAAGACCGGATGAATTCACGGCAAGGCAACTCAAGGCAATACCGATGATACTGTTGAAGGTTCTTCTGAACCTGTTGATCTACTTGAGGAAAGCCCCAACAATTCTAAACGGGGCGAGGACCATGGTCATCCCCAAAAAGACGGGAGCTACAGTTCCATCTGACATTCATTCAATTACAGTAGCCCCCGTTTTATTGAGACTATTTCATAAGATCCTGGCGCAACATGCGTCCGAGTAGGTCGCTCTGGATTTCCGCCAAAGAGCTTTCCAGCCAGGTGATGGCTGCGCAAAATATGTGCTCCTGTTATCAGCAACAATTCAGGAGACATGCAGCAGTCTGTGTCTGCCATATATAGCGAGTGCCGACGTAAGTAAGGCGTTTGACAAAGTGTCCACTGCGGCAATTTTGGAGGGAGCTCAATGCGCCGGGCTGGGCGACTCGTTCGTTCAGTACATTAAGGATCTTTATGAGAATGCGAATACAAATGTGTCCTTTGAAGACCAGTCAAGGGTTGATAAGCCCACGGCAGGAGTGAGACAGGGCGACCCCCTGTATCATTTTCTTTTTAATTTATTTATGGACGGTTTCTTTAAGTCCATGCAGCCTGAACTGGAGTTTTCGGGTGGCAACTTCAAGGTGGATTCCATGGCCATCGCCGATGATTTGGTAATTTTTACATCAACCCCTATGGGGTTTGTTAAGGGCTGGGGGACGGACAGGTTGGAGACCGGGTTAGGACTATATGGTGACGATGTTTTAATGGGACATGAGATGATTGTAGCGTCCGGTGGTAAGTCCCATTCCGTCTCCGCCGCGCGTGGCCGCGGGTCCCCCTTTTATAGCCCCGGTGACGTGACGATGTTGCGTCACCGGCGGGATCCCGGTGATTGGTGGTGGCTGCTGGCTTCGATGAAGATGAGGTCCAACAGCCACTCTCATTGGCCCGGAGGTTTATGTCGCCGCAGCAGCAGCTTCTCTTGATGTTGGAGAAAGAGGAAGACTAAGACCCGTTGATGTTGGCTGCTTCAGCTGATGTTCGAAAGCCTTGGTTTCGGGTCTTCGAGAGGGTCTCTGCCGAGCGATGGTGTTGCGGACCGTCCCTGTAAGTGTGCTCTAGATGAAGCACGGCCTCGCCCGGGCTTGGAATGTAACAGGTTACAAGAAAGGCTTTCCAAGCTCGAAGGTTATTTTAGCCCGAGAGGCCTGGAAATGAAGCCATGTCGTTTACAGTGGCGTTGTTTCCCTCTGGGAGGGACAAGTGAAGGTGGATACCACCTGCACCTTCAGTGTGGCTGGCAGGGATCTGCCCAAACAGGACGTGATATTCACATGGAAGTACATGGGGATAATGTTCGACCCCAAGGGGCGTCGAGGATCGCCGATCCAGTAAGATGTGGTCGAACTATTGGCTAGGATTAAGAGGGCCCCATCAAAACCACAACAACGAATGGTAGTATTGAGATTCTATCTCCTAACAAGGCTTTACCATCGGCTGGTTTATGAACCTTGGACGTTGGGTACCCTCGTGAAAATCGATATCCTGATTACAGCTTCGATTAGAAAGTGGCTGGCGTTGCCACATAATACGCCACTGGGATTTTTCTACGCTTCTGTGGTTGAGGGGGGGGGGGGGGGGGTTGGGAGTGACATGTTTGAGGACGGTCATACCAGGCATGGCGCTCAGAAGGCTGGAGGGTCTAAGTGCCTCTTCCCACCCTGTCTGCCTGGCTGTCTTAGGTTAGCCACATTTAATTGATTTGAAGGACCGGTTGAACAGGTCCTGCAATTTCAAAGGCGAGTTGTTAATGTCCAAACGGGCCGAGCAAAAGTTTTGAACGCGGTGGCCGGTCTCTTCACCGAAGTGACGACGGTGCAGCACTGAAAGAATGTGGAAGGATTCCAGCTGCCACTAGTTGGGTAGGTGGCGGAACCACTCTGGTTTCTGGCAGATAGCTTATTGACATGATAAAATTCCGTGTTAACGGGTTTCCGAATCTAACGCGAGCCAAACGTGGGAGGAATGTTCCTCCCCAGTGTCAGGCCGGTTGTCAGTCATCAGAGTCACTTGGGCATATCTCGCAAAACTGTTTTAGAACACACAGTGCAAGGATTAAAAGACCTAATCGTACTATGTCCTATGCAGCCAAACAAATCAGAGAAAAGTGCTGGGAGGTCGTTTTGAAGCCTGAATACTGCTCGCCTCAGAGCAGGTACGTGCCGGATTTGGTAATAATGCGAGGCTCACAGTGTGTGGTTGTGGATGCCCAGGTCGTGGGGACCTACTCCATGCCCGATGTGGCGCACGAGAGAAAAGTGGCCAAATATTCCGAGCCCAATTTCCCTTCCCCAATGACGCGGAATGGCATCGGGTTGGCTAGTGATGGGGCTATAATAGAAACACGGATGGTATATAAGTGACGTTTCATGTAATAAAATCAGTTGTTAGTAGCGCACTGTGGTGTCTCATTCTCGTCTTTTTGTCCCTGTGTTTTGAGCGCTAAAATGTATTCCAAGTTCCAAAACCAACAAGCCCAACAATCTACTCTATCAAAATATTCCGTGCCCGATTTGCTAACAATGATACAAGGCGAGGACACATCACCTCCGGTGGTGACTAGTATAACGATGAACTACCGGGAAGTGTGGTTCCTGAAAAGTTCTAGGGCCCTTGTGGATTTGAGTTTAGGAAGAGCCGACATCGAGATCTTAACGGTTAGGTGTTTACAGAGGGCTTCGGTGTTTCAGACACCACCAGCAGATGACTACCGCGATTTGCGGGCGATGAGGTGCGTTGTTGGGGCCACCGATGCGTGCGTTAACCCGAAAGGGATTCATTTGGTCCCTCTCCCATAAGATCCGAGAGGATAAGGATTTTCGTGTCATTTGGTGCCGAAGGTCAGCCCGCGGCCTCTGCAGAGGGGTGGTCTTCGAACGACTATTGTGCACCAAATCCCGAATAAACAAAAAGGCATAGTTACTCTAACTATGACACTATGACATAGTCACTTGGAAGGGGAAAGTCCAACCGCAGACCTCCTCGTGGTCCCTTCTGGGCGTCGGAGTTGTATCTCCGATGGCAGACGTGCGGCAATGGTGTACACAACCTTCGGTCGTGTGCGTGCGATCACGTATTGTGATCGTGTACAATTGCGGTAGATCGTAACCTGAGCAGTCCTCAGTAATTCAGAGTCGTTCGGGTTGCCAGCCCGTTCGACTTCACTCACTTGGCCAGCAATCAAAATGAATTAAATACACGTGCTTGCCGGTCAGCAGGTCCACCAAGTGTAGCTCAGGCGGGCGTCTCCGATGAGGGTGGCGCTGGTCCCAGTGTGCCCATTCCGCATCTGTCGTACAGATGCGCAGTATGTGATAGGACCGTCTCAACCCTTAAGGGTCTCAGGATACACGCTTCCCTGAAGATGCACGGGAAACAAGATGGTGTGCGTGTTCGCAGTGGAATTTATGGTGCGGACTCTGTAATGGCTGGTGTTGGAGGTGACTCTGGAGATGCTGTGCGTGTGGTTGTGGACAAAGACACTCAAAGTGCAGTGCGAGCAACGCCGTCAGTGTTGGACAATGGGACTCTTGAACTACTTTCCCGGATGCAGATCGATAGCTTGTAGCGGACAAGCGATAGCTACATGAATGCCTGCCACGCCGGGACGCGTGACATTGACCCAACGCCACGTGACGCACGCAGTGGCGCGAACCAGACACAGAGCACGAGCCCTGCCCGAACGTTGGAGACTGGCTGGGATCACGGCGGCAGCAGGATGGATTTTTAGCAGCTCCTTTTTTTTTTTCTTTAATAATTGTGGTGATAAACATTTGTTTGTTTTTTAAACCGGCAAACGTCTTTCTGTCCCCACAAATTGGTGACCCGGACGAACGCTCCCCCTCCGAAGACCTCCATCTTCTGCGCCAAGGGTATCCAAGCCACCCTACCTCGCCATGTCTATTCCTGAGCAGCCCGCTGCGGGTCAACTGTCAGCACTCCACCTCCGCCTGCCTCCATTCTGGACGGCGGACCCACAGATCTGGTTTGCTCAGGTGGAGAGCCAGTTCACCACCTGGCGGATCACTTCACAAGCCCAGAGGTTCCACCACATCATCGCAGCGCTTCCGCCAGATATCGCAGCGGAAATCAGGGACCTGGTCCTTACACCGCCTGCGAATGCTCCTTACGACACCCTCAAGGCGGAGCTCATACGGAGGACCACGTCGTCGGAACAGCGCCGACTCCAACAGCTCCTCACTTCAGAGGAGTTGGGCGACCGCAAGCCTTCACAGCTGCTGCGGCGCCTACAACAACTTCTGGGTGAGAAGGCGCCTACCTTCGACGTCGCGTTGCTTCGGGAGCTTTTCCTTCAGAGGCTACCGACTAACGTCCGCATGGTCCTGACGTGTGCGTCGGGACTTAACCTTGAAGAACTGGCAAAGCTCGCAGACTCCGTCCTAGAAGTCGCTGTGCCCACCATTGCACAGGTCCAGGCTCAGACCGGACCACTACCGTCCACGACTTCACCTGCTGGCGTGACGACTGCCACAGCCGACGTCAGCGTCCTCAGGGAGGAATTTCATCGTGAGATTGGACGCCTGTCAGCTCAGATCGCTGCCCTCACCACCCGCATTCCAACGCGCCGACGTCACAGATCTACTTCCCAACAACGTCGGCATCGTTCTCCCTCGCCCAACCAAGGTACGTGCTGGTATCATCGCACTTTCGGTGCGCAAGCCAAAAAGTGCGTTCCACCATGCACGGCCTCGGAAAACGCCCAGAACCACCACTAGAGGCGGCGAGTGGTGCCGGTTCCGAAGCCAGCCGTCTCTTTTTCATATCAGACAAGAATTCTGGTCTTCGGTTCCTAGTTGACACCGGCGCCGAGGTTAGCATCCTACCAGTGACGTCCATCTCAAGCAAGCCACAGCGCTCCAACGTCACTTTGCAAGCGGCGAACAAGTCTGCCATTGCCACCTACGGCGAACGAGCACTCACACTAAACATCGGCTTGCGACGACCTCTGAGATGGGTGTTCCTGGTGGCTGACGTGACGCATCCAATCCTAGGGGCAGATTTCCTTCATCACTTCAAACTCCTTGTGGACATGCAGCGACTGCGCCTTGTGGATTCAACGACCAACTTCGAAGTTCAAGGCATAGAATCCTCATCATCACTTCCGCAACGTTGCACTCTACCCGCCACAAAGTTTGAAGATCTGCTTCGAAGGTTCCCTACGCTCACACGTCCTGCCAACTTTCTACAGCCAGTGGAACATGACGTCACTCATCACATCGTGACGACCGGACCTCCCACTTATGCTCGACCTCGAAGACTCCTGGAAGATCGGTTAAAGATCGCAAAGGCTGAGTTCGAGCATATGCTTGAGCTGGGCATTATCAGGCCTTCGTCGAGTCCATGGGCATCCCCCCTCCACATGGTGCAGAAGAAATCCCCAGGGGATTGGCGGCCTTGCGGCGACTACCGCGCGCTGAACAACTCCACCGTTCCAGACCGCTATCCCCTACCACACATCACGGATTTCACCGCATCGTTGGAAGGGACGACTATATTTTCAAAAATCGACCTAGTCAAAGCTTACCACCAGATCCCTGTAGAACCATCCAGCATACCAAAGACGGCTATCATCACTCCGTTTGGACTCTTCGAATACGTCAGGATGCCATTCGGCCTTCGTAACGCGGCACAGACATTTCAGCGATTCGTCGACAGCGTCACCCGTGGGCTGACATTTTGTTTCGCATATGTCGACGATATCCTGGTGTCCAGCGCTGATGCCGAGCAACATCTTGAACACCTAGAGATCCTCTTCCAGCGCTTGGCTCAATATGGACTCATTATCAACAAGGCCAAATGTGAGTTCGGTGTTTCCGAACTGGATTTTCTAGGCCACCACGTCGACTCCAAAGGCATCCGCCCACTTCCATCAAAAGTCAACGCGGTCACAACGTTCCCCACACCAACGTCGCGCAGGAAGCTTCGAGAGTTCCTCGGACTTGTGAATTTTTACCGGCGTTTTCTACCACACTGTGCAACTGTTCTCCAGCCCCTGACCGATCTCCTGAAGGAAAATCAGCGTGACTCTTCACCTCTACCATGGTCCCCAGAAGCAGCGGAGGCGTTCGAGGCTATCAAGGCATCGCTAGCAGAAGCTGCACTTTTAGCGCATCCGCTAACTGGTGCGCCTCTCTGTGTGATGACAGACGCCTCAGATGTCGCTGTCGGCGGAGTGCTTCAGCAGCTTGTTGGTGGACACTGGCAACCTCTAGGATTCTTTTCCAAGAAGCTTTCGCCAGCGGAGTCTCGCTACAGTACCTTCAGTCGAGAACTCTTAGGTATCTACCTCACAATCAAGCATTTTCGGCACTACCTAGAGGGTCGGGAATTTCACGTACTTACCGACCACAAGCCGATCACTTTCGCGATCCAAGCAACACACAGTCGTCTCTCCTCCAGGGAAAGTCGGCATCTTTCGTTCATCGCAGAATTCACAAGCGACATCCGCCACATCAAGGGCACCGACAACTCCCCTGCGGATGCACTGTCTCGGATCACTTGTTGCAAAGCGATCCCCAACGCTGTAGATTTCGCTGCTCTAGCAGCAGCTCAGGAGGACGACCAGCAGATCCTGAGACTACGTTCCGCGTCCAGCAACCTTGATCTACGCGACGTGTTGCTACCAGGCTGCGATACAACGGTCATCTGCGACGTGTCCACAGGTACACCTCGACCAGTTGTACCACCCATTTTCCGGCGGCTCATTTTCAACTCGCTGCACAGCCTTTCTCATCCCGGCATCCGAGCGACCCAACATCTCATCGCTCAACGCTTCGTTTGGCCGGGAATGAACAAAGATGTGCGCGCGTGGGCACGTACTTGTCTTCTTTGCCAGCGTTCCAAGGTTCAACGACATACCTTTGCACCTTTCGCTCCAATTAAGACAGCCACCGCTCGTTTCGTCAACATTCACCTGGACATTGTAGGTCCTTTGCCACCATCGCAAGGGGCCAGATACATGCTCACGTGCATAGACAGATTCACGCGTTGGCCAGAGGCTTTCCCAATCGCACACATCTGCGCGACAACAATTGTGAAGACCCTGGTCGACGGCTGGATATCGCGTTTCGGTGTTCCGTCAACTATATCTACCGACCGAGGCGCACAGTTCGAATCGAGGCTGTTTCACGAGCTCATGGTACTCGTCGGAACATCTCGTATTCGTACCACAGCGTACCATCCCGCTGCTAACGGCCTCGTGGAAAGGTTCCATCGAACATTAAAGGCCGCGCTAAAAGCACACAACGACCCTAACAACTGGGCCAGACTGCTTCCTATCGTACTACTAGGCCTGCGCACCACCCTCAAGACAGACATCGGATGCACTGCCGCAGACCTAGTCTACGGACAGACGCTTCGCCTCCCAGCTGAAATGATTGCCGCTCCGCTTATTTCCACCATGCCCGATCCTCTCAGCTATGTCACACAGCTTCGAGAAGTGATGCGGAACCTGCGTGCCACACCAACAAGACACCACGACCGCCACCCGACGTATGTGTGCGAAGAATTAACCTCGGCCACACATGTTTTCGTACGTCGAGACGCAGTCAAGAAACCGCTCGACCAACCCTACGACGGTCCCTTCAAGGTGCTGGACAGACGAGACAAGTTCTTTCTGTTAGACTTAAACGGGCGGCGAGACACCATCTCCATCGACCGCCTTAAACCTGCCCACCTTGAGCCAACACATACTTCAAGCCCCCATCCTCTATGTTGGCCCCCCTCTGCCTCACACTCGGCACCACCTCTAAAAACCGCCCAATGCAAGAAAAATCGCTCCGTCTCTTGGACAAGACATCTACCTAGAGACTCCTCTAGGGGGGGAGCCCTTGTAGCGGACAAGCGATAGCTACATGAATGCCTGCCACGCCGGGACGCGTGACATTGACCCAACGCCACGTGACGCACGCAGTGGCGCGAACCAGACACACAGCACGAGCCCTGCCCGAACGTTGGAGACTGGCTGGGATCACGGCGGCAGCAGGATGGATTTTTAGCAGCTCCTTTTTTTTTTCTTTAATAATTGTGGTGATAAAGATTTGTTTGTTTTTTAAACCGGCAAACGTCTTTCTGTCCCCACAAGCTCACTGTCCTCGCTAGGTGCGACCGGTTTACAGGAGCCGATCGCCTCTTTTGCGGTCCCCTTGGGTGAAAATGTGGTTTACCCTGGGGCACTTAGCGAGATGTTGGGGGAACTTGAGGTTGCCCTTCCGGCAGTTCGGGCTTCCAGTGACTATGGATCCGTATCTCTGGAGGTAGGAGAGCTGTCCTCGTTGTGGAGTAATAGGGTACCTCGGGGGGAGGTGGTCTCCAAGGGGATAGGCGGGACACGGGGGCAGAGGGAGGGATTATGGGCGCTCCAAAGTTCTATACTTATTTAGAGTGTTTGAGGGCCTTCGCTTCTGCTAGGGGTTTAACCCAGCAAACTAGGCATGCTCACAGGGCTGTTAACGGATAGATGTTCAGAGGATCAAAGCTAGTTGGGATAGGGAGGAGGGATACCTCTTAGCCAGGAAGGAGGTTGAGTCGGGCCCTTCTCGAAAGATTATAAATCAGGTTCTCCACTCTCACTTACCGTCGCGTTCCTTTGATGCGATTAAAAGCCATTGCAAGGACATGGCATATAAAGAATTACTTCAAAACTTAGCCACAGAAAAATAAACTAGAAACCTGGACACCTCTAGTGTAGCAACTAGTCGTGTGTGTTCGCGTGTGCTACGCCTACGCCATCCAATAGAAGAGGCTACAAAACGTGATGGAAAGGCGCCCATGACTACCAGTCCCCCGGTTCCCATGCGCGCACGTTATCGGGCTCTGCAACCATCGCCGGGGGCCCCAGAGGGAGCCGGACTTCGAGGCTCAGGGGGCCCGTCCAAAGCGTCAACTTCGTGCCTGTCAACGCAACCGTCGGTCGTAGCCACTGGAGTCACCGAGGTCCCACACGTCCTCGTCATCTGGAGAGTCTTGCTGCCAAGTCCATCGCCGGCCGGGGGGGATGCCCTGGAAGGTGTGATGACACCTGGTGGTGCTGTGGCCCATGTGGTCCAGCAGCCCCAGCGATCCTGCTCTCCTAGGGCGTCCCCTCCTACAAAGCCTGTGCGGGAGGCTGTCCTGCCGGCGAGGAAGGTTCTTGGGCAGTCGTCAGAGGAGGACATACGGGAGGAGCTGCGGAACTTGCTGTCCCAGACGCCCCCTCGGGCATTCCAGGGTTCACATCTGTGGGACGTAGTTCAACGGGCACTGCTTGGCATCAACATGTTCAGGCACCTGGACGACTATCTACTGGACGTGTTCGTGGTCCCTGCTCCTCCACGACGGGGACAACGGAGCCACCCCAACACCCTGCGCATGAGAGTCAACGGAAAAAGAAGAAGGGTGTACGCACCAACGCAGGAGCGGTTCGCAAAGAGGCAGGCAGACTGCGTTTGGGCCATCTTGGACGGTCCGTGCACGTCGGCCATCACGAACAGCCGGGGCCTATTGCTCGAGTGGAGGACGTTCCTGACGTTCCTGAACGCCGCGCCTACAGAGCCAGTGGCCGTCCCCGCTCGGACGATTGACGTATTCCAGCCAGCGACGGCCAAGGACATCAAGAGGGCGTTGCCGCCTAAGAACTCTGCGGCAAAGCCAGACGGCTTCACGGCACGCCTACTTCGCTCCGTGCCCCTGCTCCTCCTGCGGGTGCTAATTAACCTCCTGCTCCTGCTGCGCCATCTACCCACTGCTTGGCGTGCTGCACGCACGTCGTTCACCCTCAAAAAGAACCCTGCGAGCTTACCGTCGGACTTCCGTCCCACCACCGTGTTTCCTGTCATCCAAAAGATCTTCCACATGGTCTTGGCGAAGCGGGTCATAGCCGCCGCAGCGCTGGACTTCCGGCAGCGTGCCTTCTAGCCGATGGATGGATGCGCAGAAAACATCCTGCCGCTCTCCACCGCGCTGGACGAGGCCCGCCGTCAGCTGCGCCCTCTACATTTAGCCAGCGTGGACCTCGCCAAGGCCTTTGATCGGGTGACGACGGAGTTCACCCTGCGAGGCGCACTGCGAGCTGGGTTCGACGACTCCTACCTGGCGCAACATCCGTGAGCTCTATGCTACGTCGTACACCACGTTACAGTACAAGGGAGAGGAGCTCGTGGTGCAGCCAACGACGGGAGTTCGGCAGGGTGACCCTCTTTTACCCGTGCTCTTTAACCAGGTTGTTGACTAGTAAATGGGCAGCGTGGACGCGAATGTCGCCTTCAACAGCGGTGAACTGTCGCTGGATGCGATGGCATTCGCCGACGATTTGGTGGTGTGCGCATCTACACCACAAGGACTACAGCAGTGCCTCAACGACCTGGCTGCCTTCCTGACTCCCAGGGGGCTTACCATGAACACAGGAGAGCTTTACGCTCTCCCTGCAACCATCGGGAAGGGAGAAGAAGTGCAAGATCGTCACAACCTCTCGGTTTTATATCAACGGCGAGCCGCAACCGGTCAGTGACGTCGCCTCTGTTTGGCGGTATTTCGGTGCGTCCTTTAGACCGGACGGGAAAGTGCCCAGTTGTGTGGAGGCAGAGCTGGCTGGCCTCCTAGCGAGTTATGCCAGCGCCTCTTGGTGCTGCGGACGTACATTCTGCCTCGCCTGTTCCACCGCCTGGTCCGCGGTCTGCGGAGATGCTAAAAAAACTGAACTCCCAGGTTCGGTCATCCCTGCGGACCTGGCTCGCCCTCCCCCACGATGTTCCACTCGGTTACTACCACGCCCCCGTGGGGGAAGGAGGACTAGGAGTGGTGTCGCGCGAGCGTCGATTTCGTACATGCGCCTTCGCCGCCTGGACAACCTCCGCTTCAGCGACTATCCTGGCTGTACGGTGGCATTGGAATGCTCTCTTCTCGTCGGGTTCCGGCAGAGGGCGCAGGACGCTTGCCACTACCAGGGCGTCGAGCTGCGCGACAAGAAGGCGGTGCAGAGGATGTGGGCTGTTGTTGTTTGGGGGTTTTATGGCGATACAGCTACTGAGGCCATACTGCGCCAAACAAAATTTTAAAAACCAGCTGTTATTGTTAATGTGCTACAAAATAATAATTACCTTTGTAGGGCTAGATCTTATTAATAAAACCTGCGCTAGTAATAAAAGACAACACACGGTTGAATGGGATGAGGGGATATTCTCCCAGCAAAAGAGCAGGATGCAATGGGATTTGGAAGTGAAGCAATTCAGGAAAGGGGGTACAACGTTCCTTGTCCAAACCTAAACAGAGCCACAAGGTATGCATGATGGTAAGCGTATCCCCACAATGTTCACACACCGGTAGGTCCTCTCCGCTAAGAAGATATTTTTGCGTTATGTAAGAATGACCGATTCGAAGACGACACGACTGGAATCGAATCCTGTGAGAAAAGCTCTCCCAGAGCCCAACAACCGGCTTTGTAATATGAAGTTTATTGTTGCACTCGTTCCATTCAGACTGCCATAAACTAAGAAGGGATGACTTTGATAGAGGTTTAATGTCTTGATGTGGCAAACAGGCATAAGATGGGGGAAGATTACCTGAGAATGTAGCGAGTCTATCTGCTTATTCATTACCTTTCATTCCTATATGACTGGGCACCCAACAATATTTTATATTTAAGCCTCCATGTACAGCTTTATTAAGCTTATTTCGTAGTTGCTGAACCAACATATTTTTAGTAACTCTCAAAGAGCATATTGCGTTAAAACACTCCGAGAGTCTAGAAATACGACAGCCTGTTTTATTTTAGCCCGGAGAATATAATCTATGGCAATAGATATTGCATAAACGTCAGCTGTTAAAATGCTGAAGAAAGTATTTAGACGTTTCACTTTAATGAAACAATCAGAATGCACGGCGCTGCCAACAAATGACGACGTCTTAGCACCATCAGTGTAAAAATGAGTGTAACCTTCACACCTCTTCTCTAGCTCAGAAAATTCCTGTTGGATGATAAGGGCAGAGACGCTGTTTATTAAACCTTGTGAGAGCCCAGTCACAAGCAAATGGCACTATATCCCAGGGGGCAACACAGTCTACATTTTGCAAAAGATTAACTTCCTCCAAACAAAGATCAAGTAAGGAACAAAACTGCGCTACTCGGAAACTCAAGGGCCTTACAATGCTTGGCTTATTCTCAAAGAGGCGGCAAAATCTAGATTTTTTGTAGGGAGTGGTACGTCGGATGATTACGGTTAGCGAGTATCTTCTAGTAATAAGTTAAGCTTAGATGTTGGCGTCTTTTCTCGAGTGACGTCTCATTTGATTCAGCATACAGGCTGAGGACAGGGGATGTCCGGAAAGCACCTGTTGCGAGTCGCAGTCCAAGGCAGTCATGGGCACGTTACCAGTAAAACGTAACAGTGTTACAGTTACAGTTACCTAGGGGAAAAAAGTAACTCGTTTACAGTTACAGTTACCGGTTTCAATAAGTAACGTGTTACAGTTACACTTACTGCAAAAAGAGTAATGTCGTTACTTTCTCGTTACAGTACAAACGTTGGACAGAAGGAATCACAAACCAAAACAATATTATTTGAATTGTTACACTATAGTGAGAAGAAAGGTAAACTGAGAAATTAGAAAAATTTAAACCCGAAGGGTGTTTATTTTTTGCGTCATTCGCCGTTTCAGCATTCTGATGTGCATAATTTATTTGCAATAATTGTTATAGCTTCGAATCAACTGTTTTTCAAAATTGTCATCAGCCCGCGTCAGTGAACGTTTTGGTTTATTTTTCACTCCGAAACGAATGAGGAAAGGGATGGTCACATATTTACCTCATGGGATATACTCGGAAGCAAACCTGAACATAGCAGGTCAAAGAGCTTCCAAAGAATAAAGGGGGAAAGGAGGCAATTAGCTTCTGGTGGTTTACGAGTGTACTACAACCACCGCGGCGTCAATGTCCGAAACGCCGACTGTGGAAACCGTGTTCACTTGAGCGGCTCCGAAGAGAATGAATAAGCTCAACAAGCGCCCACTTTCTGCACAATATGGGGACGGCTTCCTTGAAAAGTAATAGGGATGAGGAAACGGCGAATGGCTGGGTGTAAAAACGACAGCACGGACGGAATACCCGTAGACATCGCACGACCACCGACACCCCCAGATGGTCCCCACGAGAGAAGAGTGAGCCAAAGTCGGTGAAACAGACATTGTTCGCCGTCCCTACCACCGCGGGCGCCGCTTCTTTTATCTCCCGGTTTCGTGCTGACTCATCCGTCGTCCATTCTTGGTCATGGGCCAAACCAGGCAATTTCTTGTTTTTTTTATTGTGTGGCCACGCTTCTTCTTCCTCTTATATATATATGTTTTTCTGTCAGCGAGACGTTTGGAGAAAAATACTTCGAGATGGCAATTTCACCATGCCCACGGCAGTGGATTCTAATTTCTATAGTAAAAAAAAAACTGTAACGGCGTAAACAGTTACAGTTACCCAATAAAAAGTAACAGTGCTACAGTTACAAGTTACCAGTATCAAAGAGTAACGCGTTACAGGTAAAAGTTACCAAAAAAAGTAACTAGTTACCGGTAACGCGTTACTAGTAGCTAGTTACTGCCCAAGACTGGTGCAAGGTGATGAAGTGGATCCAACATCTTGAGCGCGGACGGTCGTGCGGAACCGTAAACTGGAGCCCCATAGTCGAGACGGGATCGAACAAGAGCGTTGTACAGACGTATAAGGTATTTTCTGTCAGATCCCCAAGTTTTATTGGCTAAGACTTTCAAAATATTCGCAGTTTTGAGGCATTTTTCTTTGAGTGACAAGTGGTGAGAAATAACATTGGGCTTTTTGTCAAAGGTAACACCTAAGACCTTGTGCTCATTCCTAACAAGGATGCGGGTTCTTTGCAGTTTCAAGGATGGATCTAGTGATAGATTACGGCGTAAAATAAATAGGACTCCGGCGTTTCAAAACCGGTTCAGTATTTTCATCAGGGGCGACTATTTGCACGTGGAGAGCAGCAACTTCTTTTCCATCTACGGTGTGTCGTTTGCTTCCTTCACTTTTAATGCGAAACTATTAACTGTCCCATGAATCGATTGATTGATTTTATTGATTTTTGGGTTTTAATGGCGCAGCGGCTGCTAAGGCCATAGTGCGCCAGAACAGTGGTAAAAGAAAAAATTGCGGTGCTATTTAGCTAAAGGTGAGGCATGATATGAGAGTTTCAAATGTTTCATGAAATGCAGACAATAAAAAGAAATTCAACTAACTTAAATGTGCTGTAATAGGCCAATGCTGTTTAGGAAGTTAAAAACTTGGGTATGAGGAACAAGAGGCTCCTCTTTCAACAAAAGGGCAGGGTGAAATGGGATCTGTTCCCTAAAAAACCGTGAGAAGTTGGTGCGACGCTCCTCATGATATTTCGGACATAGAATGAGAATGTGCAAGACAGAGAGTGTTTCATCACATTCTTCACACATTGAAGCATCCTCAGCTCGCAGAAGGAAGCCATGTGTGAGGTGAGTGTGACCAATTCTCAGGCGACAAAGAACAACTTCATAAAAACGCTCTTTATGTCGGCAACTGGCCCATTCAGAAAGAACAGGTTTTACGCGATGGAGTTTATTGTGGACTTCCGTATCCCATTTCTCCTGCCTTTTCTTTTAAATCAACCTTTTCAATAATGACCTGTAATCCAGGTATGGGATGTAGGTAACTTCTGTGTCCATGTCTTGACGGGTTCTAGCGGCTTTATCGGCCTCCTCATTTCCGGCTATACCGACATGACTTGGCACCCAACAAAAATGTATGGTGATGTTGGAGTTTATGGCTGTTAAAATAGTGTTATGTATTTCCAGAATAAAGGCATTTTTTGATCTATCTAGGGATGCAAGAGCACGGAGTGCACTGAGAGAGTGAGAAAATTACGGCGGCCTTGATTTTCCATTTGATAATAGTGTCCACTGCTACCAGTAGGG
The DNA here is from genome assembly GCA_013358835.2 of Ixodes persulcatus. Classification (NCBI taxonomy): domain Eukaryota; kingdom Metazoa; phylum Arthropoda; class Arachnida; order Ixodida; family Ixodidae; genus Ixodes; species Ixodes persulcatus. The sequence continues at coordinate 63,358 of JABSTQ010005249.1, forward strand.
CAAATGACTCTGTAGAGAAGACAGTGGCTGGAGTGCTGAACCGCTTTACAATCTTGCATGACGGCCCGACTACAGCACATCCAACGCCACTGCTGCACTTCGTTCCATCCGTGTAAAACTGTGCAAGGTGTTTGTAGTTTTTCGCGATTTGGAAGAATCTCTTGCCTACGATTTACCGCAGGCACATTCTTCTTGTCATACTTGGAGAGCGAAAAATTGATCGGAATTAATTTCATGCTCCAGGGTGCAACTGGGGCTGGGCAGCGCTGCTACCGGACTCGATATATCTATTGCAAAAGTATTGGCATCGGATTTAAGTCGTAGAGGGAAAAGGAGGTATAACAGAAGGTTGTTCTGGTACGTCCTTTTATACCGCGTGTCCAGACAACACTTCGAGTGTAGGATGTCAAGGCACGGAGCGAACTCTTAAGTGATATTGAAGTCCCAAGAACAGACGTCTTTTTCCAAGAGAGTATTCATTAGATTCCGCCGTAGAGACTGGAAACTAGAGAGGTCCGGAAAGCCCCCGTTGCAAGTCGGAGTCCCAGGTGGTGGACAGAATCCAAGATCCGAAGAAGAGACGGCCGTGCCAAGCCGTACACCATGCAACCGTAATCTAATTTCGATCGAACAAGGCACTGATATAAACGCAGCAGGCACCTTCTGTCACTACTCCAGGACTTGTGGAGAAAGAACTTTTAAAATATTCAATGCTAGCAGGCATTTCGTTTTAGTTGCAAGATGTGACTACGGAAGCTGAGTTTCTCATAAAAAATAACCCCTAAACATTTATGCTCAGGATGTACGTTTAGGGTCTGACCTCCCAAAATTAGAGTGGGTTCTGTAATGATACCTCTTCGAAGAGAAAACTGAACACAGACAGTTTTCTCTGCTGAGAAACGGAAACCATTCTCATCTGCCCAACATGCCATTCCATTAATACCTAGTTGAACTTGGCGTTCGCAAATAGCTAAATTACAAGAAGAGCAGGAAATTTGTACATCATTAACATAAAGTGCATAGGAGAGAAATCGGAGAAGACCCTGTCTAAGAGAGTTCATTTTGATCAGAAACAAAATAACACTCAGCACCAACCCTTGGGGAACACCATTCTCCTGGACAAACGTTCAGAAAGTGTCGTGCCCAGCCTCACTTGGAACGAGCGCC